>JAWPHD010025430.1:0-16317 GCA_037043455.1 Cyrtodaria siliqua
GAATATATATGCGTAAGAACGGAATATATATGCGAAAGTACTGAATATATATGAGTAAAAACTGAATATATATGCGTAAGTACTGAATATATATGCGTAAGAACTGAACATATATGCGCAAGAAATGAATATGAACGGAATATATATGCGTAAGAAGGGAATATATATGCGTCCGAACGGAATATATATGAGTAAGAACTGAATATATATGTGTAAGAACGAAATATATATGCGTAAGTATTGAAAATATATGTGTAAGAACTGAATATATATGCGTAAGAACTGAATATATGTGCGTAAGAACTGAATATATATGCGTAAGAAAGGAATATATATGTGTAAGAACTGAATATATATGCGTAAGAAGCAAATATATATGTTTAAGATATATACGTAAGAACTGAATATATATGCGTAAGAACTGAATATATAAGCGTAAAAACTGAATATATATGCGTAAACACTGTATATGTGCGTAAGAACTGATAATATATGCGTTATAACTGAATATATATGTGTAAGAACTGAATATATATGCGTAAGAACTGAATATATATGTGTAAGAACCTAATATATATGTGTAAGAACTGAATATATATGCGAAAGAACTGAATATATATGTGTAAGAACTGAATATATATGCGTAAGAACTGAATATAATAAATTATATGCGTAAGAACTGAATATGCATACGTAAGAACTGAATATATATGCGTAAGAACTGAACATATATGCATAAGAACTGAATATAATAAATTATATGCGTAAGAACTGAATATGCATACGTAAGAACTTAATATAAATGCGTAAGGACGGAATATATATGTGTAAGAACTGAATATATATGTGTACGAACTGAATATATATGTGTAAGAACTGAATATATATGCGTAAGAACGGAATATATATACGTAAGAACGGAATATATATACGTAAGAACTGAATATATATGTGTTAGAACTGAATACATATGCGTAAGAACTGAATATATGCGTAAGAACTGAATACATATGGATAAGAACTGAATATATATGTGTAAGTACTGTATGCGTAAGAACGGAATATATATGCGTAAGAACGGAATATATTTGCGTAAGAACGGAATATATATGCGAAAGTACTGAATATATGTTCGTAAGAACTGAATATATTTGCATAAGAAATGAATATATATGCGTCAGAACTTAACATATATGCGTAAGAACTGAATATGAACGGAATATATATGCGTAAGAACGGTATATATATGCGTACGAACGGAATATATATGTGTTAGAACGGAATATATATGTGTAAGAACTGAACATATATGTGTAAGAACTGAATATATATGCGTAAGAACTGAATATATGTGCGTAAGAACTGAATATATGTGCGTAAGTACTGAATATAAATGCGTAAGAACGGAATATATATGTGTAAGAACTGAATATATATGTGTAAGAACTGAATATATATGCGTAAGAACTCAATATATATGCGTAAGAACGGAATATATATACGTCATAACGGAATATATATGTGTAAGAACTGAATACATATGCGTAAGAACTAAATATATATGCGTAAGAACTGAATATATATGAATAAGAACTGAATATATATGTGTAAGTACTAAATATATATGCGTAAGAACGGAATATATATGCGTAAGAACGGAATATATATGCGAAAGTACTGAATATATATGCGTAAGAACTGAATATATTTGCCTAAGAACTGAATATATATGCGTAGGAACTTAACATATATGCGTAAGAACTGAATATGAACGGAATATATATGCGTAAGAACGGAATATATATGCGTTCGAACGGAATATATATGTGTAAAAACGGAATATATATGTGTAAGAACTGAATATATATATGTAAAACCTGAATATATATGCGTAAGAACTCAATATATATGCGTAAGAACTGAATATATATGAGTAAGAACTGAATATATATGCGTAAGAACTGAGTATATTTGCGTAAGTACTGAATATATGTGCGTAAGAACTGAATATATGTGCGTAAGAACGGAATATATATGCGTAAGAACGGAATATATATGTGTACGAACTGAATATATATGTGTAAGAATGGAATATATATGCGTAAGAAGGGAATATATTTGCATAAGAACGGAATATATATGCGAAAGTATTGAATATATATGCTTATGAACTTAATATATATGCGTCAGAACTGAATATATATGCGTAAGAACTGAACATATATGCGTAAGAACTGAATATGAACGGAATATATAAGCGTAAGAACGTTATATATATGCGTACGAACGGAATATATATGAGTAAGAACTGAATATATATGTGTAAGAACTGAATATATATGTGTTAGAACTGAATATATATGCGTAAGAACGAAAAATATATGTGAATGAAACTGAATATATATGCGTAAGAACTGATTATATATCCGTAAGAACTGAATATATGTGCGTAAGAACGGAATATATATGCGTAAGAACGAAAAATATATGCATACAAACGAAATATATATGTGTAAGAACGCAAAATATATGAGTAAGAACTGAATATATATGTGTAAGAACTGAATATATATGCGTAAGAACTGAATATATATGCGTAAGTACTGAAGATATATGCGTAAGAACTAAATATATATGCCTAAGAACTGAATATATGTGCGTAAGAACTGAATATATATGCTTAAGAACTGAATATATATGCGTAAGAACAGAATATATATGAGTAAGAACGGAATATATATGTGTAGGAACTGAATATATATGCGTAAGAACTGAATATATATGCGTTAGAACTGAATATATGCGTAAGAACTGAATATATATGCGTAAGAACTGAATAGATATGCGTAAGAACAGAATATATATATGTGTAAGAACTCAATACATATGCGTAAGAACGGAAAATATATATGCGTAAGAACTGAATATATACGCGTAAGAACTGAATATATATGCGTAAGAACTGAATATATATGCGTAATAACTGAACATATATTCCTAAGAACTGAATATATATGAGTAAGAACTGAATATATATGCGTTAGAACTGAATATATATGCGTATGAACAGAATATATATGCGTAAGAACTGAATATATATGCGTAAGGACTGAATATATGTGCTTAAGAACGGAATATATATGCGTAAGAACGGAATATATATGCGTAAGAACGGAATATGTATGTGTAACAACTGAATATATATGTGTTAGAACTGAATATATATGCCTAAGAACTGAATATATATGCGTAACAACTGAATTTATGCGTAAGAACTGAATATATATGCGTAAGAACGGATTAAATATGCGTAAGAACTGAATATATATGCGTAAGAACGGAATAAATATGTGTAAGAACTGAATATATATGCATAAGAAATGAATATATATGTGTAAGATATATGCGTACGAACTGTATATATATGCGTAAGAACTGAATATATATGCGTAAGAACTGAACATTAATGCATAAGAACTGTATATATATGCGTAAGAACTGAATATATGCGTTAGAACTGAATATATATGCATAAGAACTGAATATATATGTGTATGAATAGAATATATATGTGTAAAAACTTAATATATATGCGTAAGAACTGAATATATATGCGTAAGAACTGAATATGTTTGCGTAAGAACTGAATATATATGCGTAAGAACTGAACATATATGCGTAAGAACTGAATATGAACGGAATATATATGCGTAAGAACGGAATATATATGCGTACGAACGGAATATATATGTAAGAACGGAATATATATGAGTAAGAACGGAATATATATGTTTACGAACTGAATATATATGTGTAAGAACTGAATATATATGCGTAAGAACTGAATATATATGAGTAAGAACTGAATATATGTGCGTAAGAACTAAATATATGTGCGTAAGAACTGAATATATATGTGTAGGAACTGAATATATATGCGTAAGAACTGAATATATGAATAAGAACTGAATATATATGCTTAAGAACTGAATATATATGCATAAGAACTGAATATATATTTGTGAGAACTGAATATATTTACGTAAGAACTGAATATATATGCGTAAGAACTGAATATATATGCGTAAGGACTGAACATATATGCGTAATAACTGAATATGAACGGAATATATATGCGTAAGAACGGAATATATATGCGTACGAACGGAATATATATGTGTAAGAACGGAAAATATATGAGTAAGAACTGAATATATATGTGTAAGAACTGAATATATATGCGTAAGAACTAAATATATATGCGTAAGAACTGAATATATGTGCGTAAGAACTGAATATATATGCGCAAGAACTGAACATATATGCGTAAGAACTGAATATGAACGGAATATATATGCGTAAGAACGGAATATATATGCATACAAACGGAATATATATGTGTAAGAACGCAAAATATATGAGTAAGAACTGAATATATATGTGTAAGAACTGAATATATATGCGTAAGAACTGAATATATATGCGTAAGTACTGAAGATATATGCGTAAGAACTAAATTTATATGCCTAAGAACTGAATATATGTGCGTAAGAACTGAATATATATGCTTAAGAACTGAATATATATGCGTAAGAACGGAATATATATGAGTAAGAACGGAATATATATGTGTAGGAACTGAATATATATGCGTAAGAACTGAATATATATGCGTTAGAACTGAATATATGCGTAAGAACTGAATATATATGCGTAAGAACTGAATAGATATGCGTAAGAACAGAATATATATGTGTAAGAACTCAATATATATGCGTTAGAACTGAATATATATGAGTATGAACAGAATATATATGCGTAAGAACTGAATATATATGCGTAAGAACTATATATGCGTAAGAACGGAATATAAGCGTAAAAACTGAATATATATGCGTAAACACTGAATATGTGCGTAAGAACTGATAATATATGCGTTATAACTGAATATATATGTGTAAGAACTGAATATATATGCGTAAGAACTGAATATATATGTGTAAGAACCTAATATATATGTGTAAGAACTGAATATACATGTGTAAGAACTGAATATATATGCGTAAGAACTGAATATATGAGTAAGAACTGAATATGTATGCGTAAGAACTGAATATATATGCGTAAGAACGGAATATATATGCGAAAGTACTGAATATATATGCGTAAGAACTGAATATATATGCGTAAGTACTGAATATATATGCGTAAGAACTGAACATATATGCGCAAGAAATGAATATGAACGGAATATATATGCGTAAGAAGGGAATATATATGCGTCCGAACGGAATATATATGAGTTAGAACTGAATATATATGTTTAAGAACGAAATATATATGCGTAAGTATTGAAAATATATGTGTAAGAACTGAATATATATGCGTAAGAACTGAATATATGTGCGTAAGAACTGAATATATATGCGTAAGAAAGGAATATATATGTGTAAGAACTGAATATATATGCGTAAGAAGCAAATATATATGTTTAAGATATATACGTAAGAACTGAATATATATGCGTAAGAACTGAATATATAAGCGTAAAAACTGAATATATATGCGTAAACACTGAATATGTGCGTAAGAACTGATAATATATGCGTTATAACTGAATATATATGTGTAAGAACTGAATATATATGCGTAAAAACTGAATATATATGTGTAAGAACCTAATATATATGTGTAAGAACTGAATATATATGCGAAAGAACTGAATATATATGTGTAAGAACTGAATATATATGCGTAAGAACTGAATATAATAAATTATATGCGTAAGAACTGAATATGCATACGTAAGAACTGAATATATATGCGTAAGAACTGAACATATATGCATAAGAACTGAATATAATAAATTATATGCGTAAGAACTGAATATGCATACGTAAGAACTTAATATAAATGCGTAAGGACGGAATATATATGTGTAAGAACTGAATATATATGTGTAAGAACTGAATATATATGTGTAAGAACTGAATATATATGCGTAAGAACGGAATATATATACGTAAGAACGGAATATATATACGTAAGAACTGAATATATATGTGTTAGAACTGAATACATATGCGTAAGAACTGAATATATGAGTAAGAACTGAATACATATGGATAAGAACTGAATATATATGTGTAAGTACTGTATGCGTAAGAACGGAATATATATGCGTAAGAACGGAATATATTTGCGTAAGAACGGAATATATATGCGAAAGTACTGAATATATGTTCGTAAGAACTGAATATATTTGCATAAGAAATGAATATATATGCGTCAGAACTTAACATATATGCGTAAGAACTGAATATGAACGGAATATATATGCGTAAGAACGGTATATGTATGCGTACGAACGGAATATATATGTGTAGAACGGAATATATATGTGTAAGAACTGAACATATATGTGTAAGAACTGAATATATATGCGTAAGAACTGAATATATGTGCGTAAGAACTGAATATATGTGCGTAAGTACTGAATATAAATGCGTAAGAACGGAATATATATGTGTAAGAACTGAATATATATGTGTAAGAACTGAATATATATGCGTAAGAACTCAATATATATGCGTAAGAACGGAATATATATACGTCATAACGGAATATATATGTGTAAGAACTGAATACATATGCGTAAGAACTAAATATATATGCGTAAGAACTGAATATATATGAATAAGAACTGAATATATATGTGTAAGTACTAAATATATATGCGTAAGAACGGAATATATATGCGTAAGAACGGAATATATATGCGAAAGTACTGAATATATATGCGTAAGAACTGAATATATTTGCCTAAGAACTGAATATATATGCGTAGGAACTTAACATATATGCGTAAGAACTGAATATGAACGGAATATATATGCGTAAGAACGGAATATATATGCGTTCGAACGGAATATATATGTGTAAAAACGGAATATATATGTGTAAGAACTGAATATATATATGTAAAACCTGAATATATATGCGTAAGAACTCAATATATATGCGTAAGAACTGAATATATATGAGTAAGAACTGAATATATATGCGTAAGAACTGAGTATATTTGCGTAAGTACTGAATATATGTGCGTAAGAACTGAATATATGTGCGTAAGAACGGAATATATATGCGTAAGAACGGAATATATATGTGTACGAACTGAATATATATGTGTAAGAATGGAATATATATGCGTAAGAAGGGAATATATTTGCATAAGAACGGAATATATATGCGAAAGTATTGAATATATATGCTTATGAACTTAATATATATGCGTCAGAACTGAATATATATGCGTAAGAACTGAACATATATGCGTAAGAACTGAATATGAACGGAATATATAAGCGTAAGAACGTTATATATATGCGTACGAACGGAATATATATGAGTAAGAACTGAATATATATGTGTAAGAACTGAATATATATGCGTAAGAACTGATTATATATCCGTAAGAACTGAATATATGTGCGTAAGAACTGAATATATGTGCGTAAGAACGGAATATATATGCGTAAGAACGAAAAATATATGTGTAAGAACTGAATATATATGCGTAAGAACTGATTATATATCCGTAAGAACTGAATATATGTGCGTAAGAACGGAATATATATGCGTAAGAACGAAAAATATATGCATACAAACGGAATATATATGTGTAAGAACGCAAAATATATGAGTAAGAACTGAATATATATGTGTAAGAACTGAATATATATGCGTAAGAACTGAATATATATGCGTAAGTACTGAAGATATATGCGTAAGAACTAAATATATATGCCTAAGAACTGAATATATGTGCGTAAGAACTGAATATATATGCTTAAGAACTGAATATATATGCGTAAGAACAGAATATATATGAGTAAGAACGGAATATATATGTGTAGGAACTGAATATATATGCGTAAGAACTGAATATATATGCGTTAGAACTGAATATATGCGTAAGAACTGAATATATATGCGTAAGAACTGAATAGATATGCTTAAGAACAGAATATATATATGTGTAAGAACTCAATACATATGCGTAAGAACGGAAAATATATATGCGTAAGAACTGAATATATACACGTAAGAACTGAATATATATGCGTAAGAACTGAATATATATGCGTAATAACTGAACATATATTCCTAAGAACTGAATATATATGAGTAAGAACTGAATATATATGCGTTAGAACTGAATATATATGCGTATGAACAGAATATATATGCGTAAGAACTGAATATATATGCGTAAGGACTGAATATATGTGCTTAAGAACGGAATATATATGCGTAAGAACGGAATATATATGCGTAAGAACGGAATATGTATGTGTAACAACTGAATATATATGTGTTAGAACTGAATATATATGCCTAAGAACTGAATATATATGCGTAACAACTGAATTTATGCGTAAGAACTGAATATATATGCGTAAGAACGGATTAAATATGCGTAAGAACTGAATATATATGCGTAAGAACGGAATAAATATGTGTAAGAACTGAATATATATGCATAAGAAATGAATATATATGTGTAAGATATATGCGTACGAACTGTATATATATGCGTAAGAACTGAATATATATGCGTAAGAACTGAACATTAATGCATAAGAACTGTATATATATGCGTAAGAACTGAATATATGCGTTAGAACTGAATATATATGCATAAGAACTGAATATATATGTGTAAGAACAGAATATATATGTGTAAAAACTTAATATATATGCGTAAGAACTGAATATATATGCGTAAGAACTGAATATGTTTGCGTAAGAACTGAATATATATGCGTAAGAACTGAACATATATGCGTAAGAACTGAATATGAACGAAATATATATGCGTAAGAACGGAATATATATGCGTACGAACGGAATATATATGTAAGAACGGAATATATATGAGTAAGAACGGAATATATATGTTTACGAACTGAATATATATGTGTAAGAACTGAATATATATGCGTAAGAACTGAATATATATGCGTAAGAACTGAATATATGTGCGTAAGAACTAAATATATGTGCGTAAGAACTGAATATATATGTGTAGGAACTGAATATATATGCGTAAGAACTGAATATATGAATAAGAACTGAATATATATGCTTAAGAACTGAATATATATGCATAAGAACTGAATATATATTTGTGAGAACTGAATATATTTACGTAAGAACTGAATATATATGCGTAAGAACTGAATATATATGCGTAAGGACTGAACATATATGCGTAATAACTGAATATGAACGGAATATATATGCGTAAGAACGGAATATATATGCGTACGAACGGAATATATATGTGTAAGAACGGAAAATATATGAGTAAGAACTGAATATATATGTGTAAGAACTGAATATACATGCGTAAGAACTGAATATATATGCGTAAGAACTGAATATATGTGCGTAAGAACTGAATATATATGCGCAAGAACTGAACATATATGCGTAAGAACTGAATATGAACGGAATATATATGCGTAAGAACGGAATATATATGCATACAAACGGAATATATATGTGTAAGAACGCAAAATATATGAGTAAGAACTGAATATATATGTGTAAGAACTGAATATATATGCGTAAGAACTGAATATATATGCGTAAGTACTGAAGATATATGCGTAAGAACTAAATTTATATGCCTAAGAACTGAATATATGTGCGTAAGAACTGAATATATATGCTTAAGAACTGAATATATATGCGTAAGAACGGAATATATATGAGTAAGAACGGAATATATATGTGTAGGAACTGAATATATATGCGTAAGAACTGAATATATATGCGTTAGAACTGAATATATGCGTAAGAACTGAATATATATGCGTAAGAACTGAATAGATATGCGTAAGAACAGAATATATATGTGTAAGAACTCAATATATATGCGTTAGAACTGAATATATATGCGTATGAACAGAATATATATGCGTAAGAACTGAATATATATGCGTAAGAACTATATATGCGTAAGAACGGAATATATATGTGTAACAACTGAATATATATGTGTTAGAACTGAATATATATGCGTAAGAACTGAATTTATATGCGTAAGAACTGAATATATATGCGTAAGAACTGAACATATAAGCGCAAGAACTAAATAAATATGCGTAAGAACGGAATAAATATGTGTAAGAACTGAATATATATGCATAAGAAATGAATATATATGTGTAAGATATATGCGTACGAACTGTATATATATGCGTAAGAACTGAATATATATGCGTAAGAACTGAACATTAATGCATAAGAACTGTATATATATGCGTAAGAACTGAATATATGCGTAAGAACTGAATATATATGCATAAGAACTGAATATATATGTGTAAGAACAGAATATATATGTGTAAAAACTTAATATATATGCGTAAGAACTGAATATATATGCGTAAGAACTGAATATGTTTGCGTAAGAACTGAATATATATGCGTAAGAACTGAACATATATGCGTAAGAACTGAATATGAACGGAATATATATGCGTAAGAACGGAATATATATGCGTACGAACGGAATATATGTGTAAGAACGGAATATATATGAGTAAGAACTGAATATATATGTGTACGAACTGAATATATATGCGTAAGAACTGAATATATATGCGTAAGAACTGAATATATATGCGTAAGAACTGAATATATGTGCGTAAGAACTAAATATATGTGCGTAAGAACTGAATATATATGTGTAGGAACTGAATATATATGTGTAAGAACTGAATATATGAATAAGAACTGAATATATATGCTTAAGAACTGAATATATATGCATAAGAACTGAATATATATGCGTAAGAACTGAACATATATGCGTAATAACTGAATATGAACGGAATATATATGCGTAAGAACGGAATATATATGCGTACGAACGGAATATATATGTGTAAGAACGGAAAATATATGAGTAAGAACTGAATATATATGTGTAAGAACTGAATATATATGCGTAAGAACTGAATATATATGCGTAAGAACTGAATATATGTGCGTAAGAACTGAATATATGTGCGTAAGAACTGAATATATATGCGTATGAACAGAATATATATGCGTACGAACGGAATATATATGCGTAAGAACTGAATATATATGCGTAAGAACTGAATATATGTGCGTAAGAACTGAATATATGTGCGTAAGAACGGAATATATGTACGTAAGAACGGAATATATATGTGTAAGAACTGAATATATATGCGTAAGAACGGAATATATAAACTTCATTTGGAGCCATGACGTCATACAAGATGGCCGCCAGTGACGTCATAATGAAATATTGTTATAGCTAGATCTCATGCATCTATGATTTGTATTTGTATGAAACTTTCAAAGACCATAATTTAGTTGTGCAAGAATACAAAATGTTGTCATGCCGTTATCACAAAGATTTAAAATTCTATATTTACATTTTGTAGTGCGCATGACCTGAATGTGCATTAACATCATTTAAGGACATGACGTTATAATAGGTGGCCGCCAGTGACGTTATGTTGAAAATATTGTTATTGCTAGTTCTAGGATTTGAGTGAAACTTCCATAGATTGCATTGTTTAGGATTTAGTTTTGCAAGGAAATAAAATTGCGTCATGACGTCCTCAAAAAACATTGTCGCCACTGACGTTATCAGTTAATGAACATTATTTATTTTCCTTTCTGATTTTTGTTTCAGTTTTATTAATTAAATTATAAAGGCCTTCATTTAAGTGAGATATGACTATTTTGACGTCATGACGTCATCCAAAATGCCTGCAAGTAACATCAAATGAAATATATTCTAATCGCTATATCTCCTGAATTTATGATCGAATTTAAAATTATATAGTCACGTGTTGTAGTGCTCATGAACTAGATATGCGTTAACATCATTTGGAGTCATGGCGTCAAAATTTATGACCGTCATGACGAAATTAGTGTTACCGCTGGATCTCACAAATTGCTGATCGGTTCTGAATGAAACTTTTTTAAAGTTTAGGATCTGGTTGTGCAAGAACATAATATGATAGGGACGTCAGCCAGGGACATAAGTCATTAAAAAACATTTTTGTTTTGTGATGAGTGTATCTTTTAAGCAATTCTGTTAGTAATCAGTGTCATTTTCTTTATCACCACTGATAACGACATCCATTATTGTCACGGACGGCTTCAGCCGGTAGAGTTACCGTACTATTCTTTTTGTACTATATGTGGCAACATGTTGTGGTGGTCGGTGGTTCTATTCTGTTTGGGACACTGAAACACTGCAACAATATGTATATCTTAGATATATATATATATTTTATTCACAATTTAATACTCTTGACCATACTGGTCAACGTGTAGATGGCGAATGCCCATCATTATATTATAAATACACAAATGGTGAACACATAGCAAACATTGATGGAACGAGGAAATGAGTTGTAAAATACATGGTTATTAACTTATTCCTAAGTATCTTTTTAAACTAATACAATATTGCAGAGTACAAACTAAAACATAAATGTGACACTAACCTGCAACAATATGTATATCTTAGATATATATATATATTTTATTCACAATTTAATACTCTTGACCATACTGGTCAACGTGTAGATGGCGAATGCAACGCACCGTTGCATTCATCAATCAACATTACATAGTGTAGCCAAGGGTCACAGGTTAGTAATTGGTCTTAGTGAATGTTAACGGTACTTTGATAATAAGGCTATTGGAAAAGCAGACTGATTTAAGGTTTATATAAGGCATATTGGAAGTAATTTATGGGGTTTCAACATATTGATATACACGTGCTGTTTCACATTTAGATTAAGGAATACAATGAAAACAACACCCATTATTTAGTTTTCTATTTTATTTGCGGAACCAAAACGATAACAATCTCGGTCCTACGACATACTCCCCCTTCTTTTAAAAATGTCGTCCCGACATTTGCACCTCTGTAATAAAATGGGATGATGAAGATGCCGAAACATGTAATAACTAACATAAAATCAGAAACATATCTGATTGCTGCCACTGTATGCTAAATAAATATAAATATAACCATAGAATATAAATGCCTAAGGTCACCTTTAGGTTATTAAGTAATATTGGTAGTAATTTATGGGGTTTCAACATATTGATATACACGTGCTGTTTCACATTTAGATTAAGGAATACAATGAAAACAACACCCATTATTTAGTTTTCTATTTTATTTGCGGAACCAAAACGATAACAATCTCGGTCCTACGACAATAGCAGGCTTCATAACCTCTGCTCCCTACTAAATTCTATTTTGTTTATTTCGCTCATTGTTTTCGCGTTTAGGGCAAAACATTATGTTGGAAACTGCGACCATACGTCGCTGGTCATGGAATGATATGGAAATACCTCTGAAGATTCCGTGTTCATCGTGATATGAACACCATCGTTGGGATGGCTCAAATGTCTGTACTTTTGACATTTTTAAATATTGAGTTCTGCTCAACCCGGGGCTAGAGGACGTGAAAGGTAGCAAGAACTTTTACCGTTCATATTTAAAGTTCTTCTTTATTTCTGTGTGAATTTATGGATGATTGTCGTCTTTGAAGGTTACTTTTCAAGTTCGATTTTTTATATCTACTTGATCAGATAGTGGAACACAGCAATATCCTATGGGACATTGCAGGTAATTGTTTGTGAACTGATTAATGAGAGAGAGAGAGAGTACTTATGGAGTCCGAGATCATACATTGAGGTACTCGAGACCCACTTCAACATGACCAGGTAATTAACCCTGCTAGGTGCTCTTCAACGCAGGAATGTAAGAATATATTGACTCCTGTAACCGTGATCGTAACAATTACAGACAACTATTGATTTTCCAATAGACCTGCATTATAGCCTTTAGGGCTACCCTGACTTCCCAATATCTCGTAACCATATATGGCATCCCTTGCCTGAAACATACATCCAAATGCCATCTAATGAGGGATTGTTTTTTATAGCTAATCTTATGAAAAGTTAGAGTCGTTTCGGGCTCTGAATTGACAAACACCTAGTTTTGCATTTGTTTTACCGACGTTTGCCTACATTCAATGTTCAATCATAATTTAAATTAAAATTAAACATTAGTCTCGGATTCCTTAGACTTTTTTGACCGATCACAGCCTGTTTTATTTAGTAGACATGGGCCTAGTATTTTATGAGTCGATGCTGGCACTCGGTTCCTATTAGAGCGCAGCCTAAGACAGTAAACAATGTAAATATATGATTAAAAGGGGGAGTCTTTCTGACCTCGAGAATAGCAATTACACTACCCAACATGTTCCATATGATCCCGCTCTAAACCAATGAAACTGGTTACGTGTATAACGATTTGCACGATCAGTGATTCGAGCATATAAATCATTATATTTATCTATTTAGTATATGTTCCTTTTTTCGATTCATACATGTTTCTTATAATGATCAATACATGATGTTTAGTGTAGATTTCGGTGGTTATACACATATAAGTGAACATTTAGTTTTAATTTAGAGTTTAATGGCGGGTGTTTTTTTGGTAGAAACTTTATACACGTAGTATTATATATACAGTCGTATAAATTTCAACAAGGGTGTGTTCAACTATCTGTAAATTAAATCAATTTTAGTAAATCGGAAATTTTGGAGGAAATAGGATACAACCGTATGCTGATTTTGTCTTGTGTCACTTGCTCCAACCACTTCTCGTTGGTATTACGTGTACTATTTAGATTTTTCTTCTCCAAACAGCCAATATTAAGGCATTTTACATTTTATATGTAGTTCTTTCGTTGTTAAGGAAAACTCCTTTTCTTACAGAGTTAAACTCAACGTCAATATGTATTGGAAAAGCAATATAGGTGTTATGTTGCGAATATAAACACGAATGTGTAACCAAATCATTTTTCAACACAGTGACTTATACAAGTACTGTATAATTACGTATACATAGGTATAATTCAGATATCGTAGGAGTTCATAGCACCGTTTTCTTCTGTGTTGTTTTACTATTTTGATATTACGAGCAAACGAAATATCCTCGCTGTTTATTTGTGTCCCATAATAATTAAAGACAAAAACCGGGTCAGAAAAGACAGTTACCTTTTCTGTTGAAATAAACCAACATGTCGAGAAAAGTTTACTTGGCAACACGTATTGTTATCATAATCAACACTAGTATAGACCCAGGTATTTACGTGTTATACTGCCAGTGAATATCTTAGAATAGATCAGATGTAAAATTGTGTTAGACCTACTGAGAATTCGAATCCGCTTAATATCGTTTGCTGTTGGTAAACAGGCTGATAATTATAGTTAAAGGGTATATCGACCAAATGCAGTAACGAATTTAAAACGCAGATCTTTAACGTTTTTTTCTATAAACACTGTGCACAGAAAGACGTATCTTTCATTTAAAAAACGATTGCAAAAGCAATCAAAATCAATTAATTCCTCTGGGATGTTTTATGTTTTGTTTAAACAAAGTCAGAACTATTGCTCACCATTTACAATGTAATTTGTGATTTTCTTTATATAAATTCACTCGTAAACTTAACTTAGAATATGTAACATTAACCAACCTAGATACAGTTGTATCAAGTAAATTCTCACTCTATATGGAATCGCGTGCGTATATCATTTAACATTTCCTTTATATAACCTATTCCCGTTGCCTAATTGATCAGAGTCTCTCTATTGTAATCGTAGTTCTTTCGAGGTTTCACTGTGACTTCCTTATTTACTTTCTAAGTTACCCAATAATTGAAAGATGTGTCAGAAAAGCTAATGCCATTAACGTCGTTTGGACGCGTTGCAAGTTAAATATTCATACGTTGTTCTGTTTAAATAACATATAAGGCCCCAAGGGTTTTGACGGTGATACAAATAGTATTATGTCAGTACAGCGTGTTCGTGCCGAGTCTAATACACTTGATAGAGAAAGGAACTTACTGTGTTCTGTGAAAGCTGCATATATATATATATATAATGTTTTTGTATCGTGTATATTATCTGCATTTTCTGTATAGTTTAATAGTTTTAACTCTTAAACAGAATATTAAGCTAGTAGTGGACGACGGCATGTTTTATTTTTCTTCGTAGCGTCAGATAACGTTACTTGCAATGAATGTAAGATTATTATGCATGCCTTTGCCGTATCAGTCACCGCATGATAAAGTAAAATGCACCACTGTATTAGGCAGAACAACGTACAATTATGCAGGATGATGAAAGTATATAGCTTGAATAATACTTAACTATCTTTTTGACAGA
>JAWPHD010025431.1:0-16317 GCA_037043455.1 Cyrtodaria siliqua
AACCGCTCACGTTTTATACACTTTTCAAAAACAGCCAACTACACCGATTTAAAATATGAATAATTTTGTTAATATCATTATTTCATAGTTGTTTGTAATTAAATAAACAAATAACACAAATCTGCACTATATGAGACAAATTTTTATTTTATTGAAAAACATTCAACCCATCGATATATATAACCCAAAAACGTGAGCGGTGTAGTTAGCAGTTTTGAGAAGTGTATATTCTGAGTAGCTGGGTCTACATATACTGACTGAACAATCCAAAATTTGTAATATTAACACTACCTGAAATAACTTTTATCACTAAATCATTAAAAGTCACGTTTTAATGTAAGTTAGATAAAACTTGCATTATAAATCACGGTACTCATGAAGTTGCGCTTCACTAACGTTTTAGACTCGTTATAATTCGCCGATGAAGTTACGCTTTGCTAACGATTTAGGCTTATCCAAATACAAGAAGTCATACTGCGTGTCAGTTGCCTTTTTATACTGATCTTTAGTAATATATTTTTCTTTTTTACTTGGAGGTGCAAAGAAAATATAATGAGAACAGTTTAACTGGATGTTTCGGACTTTTGTAATAACATTCTGTTTAATACATTTCGCAACCATTCTTATGCCTACCTGGATAAAATAATTAATAATATCATTTTGGTTACGCTCAAAAACATAATCATCAAAAATAACTATCTTCTGAGTAGCTGGGTCTACTCATTCACAAGCATAATTTCATCATTGAACATATTAATATGTTGATCCTGAACCGTCTGCATGGATGTCCACGATACAATAGTGTTTCTCCTCTCACTCAGGGCATTATTGTTTGGGGCGCTTGTTTCAGCCAAAGGTTTTTTGGACTTTTAAGATAAAATTAATCTACTACCTATATAAGTTATATATCAGTGAAACAGACATTTTTAGTGGTAAATAAAAATACCTTACTTTTCAAAATCGGTTGAGAAATAAAAATTTCATGTGCGAAAGTTGATTTTGATGGGTCATTTTCAATGCAAAATTCTGCTGCATGAAAAATTCGAAAAATATATTTTTTTAGATTTTTTATTCAAAAATAGTTTTAAATTGTTGGATATTAGTACATTATGACACCCTGAAAGTTTTATAACAAAATATCAAGTTTTACTGAAGTTATTTGACATTTTGTAATTTTCTGCTGTCCCACCATCAAGGAATTTACATAGGAAAAGCCCCATCAAAAAATCATTTTGACTGTAAAATATTTATTTCTCAACTGATTTTCAAAAGTAAAGTAGTTTTATATACCACTAAAAATGCCAGTTCTAATGATATATAACTGATGTACGTATTATTTAAATTGCTCGAGTTACTGCAGAAAAACCTTTGGCTGAAACAAGCGCCCCAAACATTAATGTTTACGTTTCTGAGTCACAGTGATCTTTTGTCAGGAGGGTAACAGTTAATGTTCTTGTTTAGGAAGTATTTTAGTGTTCTCTAAGTTCATGTGTTTTATTATAAAGAAACTGCCTTTTCATATTTGAAAGTTGTATAAGTCAATTGTGTTGAGTGGCTTTAATGCAAAGACACAAATGAACAAAAGTCATATGATGAAAACTTTGTGTAATACATAGTTTTCATGAATCAGACAATACTCAAATTGTTCAAGAAGTTTCAAATAGTTCTGAGCAGTGTTTGAACTGTGTTTTTATCAAATTAACATTATTTACAGGACTTTAAACTTAAAATGATTTATTTGCATTACCAAGTGTATACTGACGGAACTTGTCAGGAGTGTAACAATTGATGGTGTGTTATTTGGTTTATTGTAATTTTCTGATATTCTTCATCATTGACTTTTGTGTCTAATATATCATTTTAATTTACTCTAGTGTGACATTTCAGACAATATTTGTTCACATAGCACATAATTATTTGGAATAACCTTTGACAATTTAAAAAGTACAAAAAATTGAAAGTTCTTAATTTTCTTAAATTCAAACCAAAAATACAAAACATATTATCCTAAAATGTTTCTGGCATGTTCCAATGGCATTTTTGGAAGTTAATATGAGAAAAAATTAACAAGATGTCTCTTGTTTTTCATGTATAAATATATTATTGGAGACATAGGATTGTTGTAAGGAGTGTAACATTTTTAGCAAAATTCATATATATTTTAAATCTCTTGGCAGAAAGTTGAACCGTAACTGATCCTTCCAAAATTGTACAAGCTTACCTGTTTTTGATTCAAAAGTACATTTTTAATATAATATGGTAAATCGGAAAGCATTCTTTGACACAAAATTAATTTCTGTTTAAGTGTTTTGTAATAATTACCTGAAATTTAAAGCCAAAAATGCATTTTTTCACCATCGTTGAACATATTAAAGTTTGGAAAGTTTTAAAATGTTTTGTTATTCTTCATTAACACAATGAAAACCAAAATTTCATATATTTTGATGTACTTCTATAATATTCTTTCATTTGAATAGTTAATATAATGTGTACTTTTTTTTTCCTGACGGAGTTGAATTAAAGTTCAATACAAAATTCAAGAATGGATTCCGAACTGTCCCTTAGCCATTTTTGTTACCTGCAATAGTTGTACATTGATTGGGATCAGAAAATGTTGGGATCAGAAAATTTTGTCATTTAATTGAGTTTAAATTCTAGTAGTTTTGACCACTATGGATTGGTGCCGTTTTTTTTTAAACAGGCCATTTGTGCTTATATCCTCACCTTCTATACTACTGTCCGGTGTCATGATAATAGGGCTGGGTGAGATATCATGTCATGTGTCTGCGTCGTGGTATTCCAGTGTGGCAGCTAGGGCTGGATGAGGTATCATGCCATGTGTCTTCAGCGTGGTATTGCTGTGTGGCAGCTAGGGCCGGATGAGGTATCATGTCATGTGTCTACGGCGTGTTATTCCAGTGTGACAGCACTATACAACTGAGCTCACTGGTACAAGTCGACGCCATCGTTATACGACTAATTGATTTGTTAAAATCGACGATAAATCTCATACATGACTTGTATACATGTTTTTCTTAGATAGGTAACATTTCTTATAATAAGTCTTCAAGACCACGAAATTCAGAAAATGGGAAACTACTTTTACGTATAAAAAACACGCTTACCTATAAGCCTTTTCTCTAGTATGTGTTTTTATGTGATCCATCAGGTCTGCCGGATCCACAACAATGCTACAAACGCTGCATTTCGTTGACACGCGTGCTTGCTTGGGGTCAATGTCATGTGTGTCCAGGTCTAAATGCGACTTCAAATGAATCTGAAACACTGGAAAACTTGTAAACTCAAGAGAGCATTCTTGGCAGCGGTAAAATTTCTTAATTCCTTGATGTAATGGTGTTTCAGTCTGTCTTGTAAGATCTGTTGTAGACATGGATAACGCACTAGACGTAGTCTGGTTCTCTGACCCACTAAGCCCGCTGTTGCTCGTCGCGCGAATATTCTTTAAATAATCAACAGAGGACCAGTCGACACCTGCTGAAGCGCCGCAGTTAGTCAGCGGATTGTGACGTGATAGTATGTGGTGATTTAAATTGTCAATCGTGGAAAGCGTTAATTCACACAATGGGCATTTGAATATATGAACCTCTGGTGTGGATACTGTCTCCGAATGTAACTTAGCTTTGGTCATGGCTTTAATGAACTCCACTTCCGAATCAATGCTCATCATGAGGTGTTTTTCTTCGGGTTTAAAATACAGCTGTTCAGATTCGTTTGAATTTCCATCAACAGTGTCTCCATTGGTGTTCGTGTCCGTTTTTATCTTCTTTACACCATGCCTTTCTCTTGTGAGAGTCTGTTTATTCGAATGGTCGTCAGTGCCGGTGTTAGAGAACGGATACTGTGTATAATTTGGGTAGCCTTTATGCTCAAGAATATCTTTTATTTTGCTAGCTCTCTGTGTGGTCTGTTTTCCCGCACTGCTCAAGACGTGGTCAGACAAGTGGTGACCATGAGAAATGCCATCCAGGGTAAGTGTCTGGGATGGTGATCTCAAAGGTGTTCCCTGTGAAAATAAATACATAGTGAGGCATAAGACTTCTCGGGTTTTGGAATAACGTAACGCATGTATGTGTGCGCTTCAGTACTAGGTATTGGCAATGTCTGTTGCATGTGGAAATAAATCAAAACCTGCTGTGTCCGACGTTTGTTCTGGTACGGGAATCACATAATTAATACCACAGGAAATAATATAATCTGAAAACTTCGTCTGACGTTAAGTGTGGTGTGGTAAGAGGAAATTTTTATCATATAACTATATAAAACAGCGTAAGACTTCCGTCTCAAAACAAATTTCGCACGTTTTTGTTTAGTTATTGATGTTACGTAAGCTATTGTGCAATGCCTATTTATATTGATCATATTTTAGAGCTGTAGATAAGCTGAGATTTTGAGTATTTTACTGCACTTTTTTAAAAAAAAAACTCAGCTTGTTAAAAAGTGTGTGTATCTTTACTCATCAACTTACTACAATTATTCTAAACTGTTAAAAAATCATGAATATAATATGTGCATGTATTGTCCAGTGGAACATCTTATTTTATAAATACATGGTGAAAATTGTTCCAATCATGCGTCTAATATTGTTTCTGTGTTTTTACTTAACTTCCATTTATTGAGAATAGTTGTTTCTTTTAAAATATATTAATTAATTTGACAGCGTGAACTAATTAAAGAATGTGTTTACTGTGAACGAGTTCCTTCTTACACATTCATTTTGTATATCATGAGTAAATTCTCACTGCAGTCAAACGTTATCTACAGCTTTGATATGTACACGCAAACCAAACAAAGGGTATTATTGTGTTCTTCCTAGCCCTACTACACAATACGTTGATTTGTTTTTTAAAAAGTGTTGACATATTTTTTGGAAATATTTGTATTGTGTCCAACACTCCCCCTCTCCCCCCTCCCCCCTCAACTTCCCATCTACCCTCTACCTCCCCCTTCCCCCTCCCACGATTTAATTGCGCATAATAATGTAAGTTTGCCCCAAAGGTAAATAAGCCTCAGTTATATACTGGGTAATATAGTGTAGTTATATACTGGGTAATATAGTGTGTGGAAGCAAGAATAACGCGTGCACAATTTAATACTTTAGATTTGGGCTAGTTATTTCCCTTTATGGAGTTAATTTGAAATTACATGAAGTGAGTGCAAAGAATCTCGCAATAACAGCATGGTAGATTCTGCTTTCCAGCTAAGTGTGTGTGGGGGGATGGGGTGAGGGGTTTGTGGGGTGGGATGGGGTGGGGGGTGCGTGCGTGTGTGTGTGAACCTGAAGCAAGATTGCCGTGTGTTTCTCTGACACTTGAAAACTGATTCGCATTATTCGATAGTAAATGGCAAGTACCACGAAGCGCGTTAGCGTATAAACGATATCTGTTTTGAACAGAAAGAATCCAGTGAATGTAAATGTATTTTCATTTAATTTACCTTTTGTGCAAGAGATGCGTCATAATCAGCACTGCTCTCCATAACTCCATGAACTCGCATATGTCGTATCAAATCGCTTTTGGTCCTGAAGCTGTTTCCACACGTGCTGCACGAGCAGTCTCGCTCGCCGGTGTGGATCTTCTTATGTAACTTTAAGTTTCCTTTCTGTGAGAACGATTTGTAGCAAATGTTGCAGATGAACGGTTTCTCGCCTGTTTGAGTAAACATGTAGGGAATAAATGTGCATGTTACTACTCTATTCTGAAGAGAAAGGTAGCAGTAAGCAAGTAGATCTTTAAATACGGTAAGACGATACCCACTCCACGTCCCCACCCCCCACCACCACCACCGCCACCACTCTGCACACTCTACTCATCATGTTCGAATAAAACATGTGGACATGTGAACTGCGGTCTCTTTCAATCTATAAAATGTCTACTCAAAATGGCATAAGGCCACATAAAAAATATGTGGTTCAGGTAACCCGACCGACGCTAATTTAAGGGGCCGACCCTAAAACTTTTTATGCAAAAATTAAAAAAAAAAAAGATTATTAAAAAAAAAAAAATGTTGATAATGCAGAAAAATCGAACTCATGATATAGTAATATAATAAATTCATTATCAGAATTGAATTCATTATTGAGAGAAAAAAAAAGAAGAAAAAAAAGCCTACCTACCTACCCTATTTTTTTTGCCAGTGTTACCTGAACCACACATATTCTTTTGTTTGGCCTAATAGTATATATACCAATATCTCAAAACGTGGTAAACATGCTTGAACTAAAATGAAAATGCTGAAACTGATGAATTATGACAGCTGTGATAACCATAGGTATTATGGTTTTATATTCTGTACATACGATACAGCTATGACGCGGCCTATATAAATTACAGGTATGTGTGCGGCACCTTTCCATCGAGGTTTCTGGAGACATCACGTAATGCCTGCATAAATAACGTATTTCAATTGACTAAACCTTAAATACCACACGTACATGTATAAAACACACAAACGAGAATGATATCACGTATATATTGCCATTATATTTTTCTGACATGTTTTTGTTTTCATTCGAAATATCTCGCTCTCCGTTTAAAATCTCCTTCCGTGTTTGGAATTTCAGGGTGTGATATTTAAGGTTTATTGAATTGAAACACGGTGTTTTGTTAGGAAAGCATTGCGGTATGTCATCAGAAACCTCGATCGATTATTATCAGTGTTGCTTGCATGAAAACGTTCGTTTGACAAACTGACTCCATTAATATTTAGAAACACGATTATTTATGTTTAAGTTCAAGTTATTACCAGCTACTGCAAGAAATAGTTGGTTATTGCCATCATTACTTTTGATATTTTGCCATCGTTAAAAAGAACAACAACATAAAATATCACAGTAACAAGTTTTAGGTAAAGCAAACAATGGGTACGTAGGTAGGTAAATGGGCAAACATGCAATATTTTCTTCCATGTCTCAATCCTGTCTCCCTGACTATTCTGCTATATATTACTATATTCCCCTGACCCGGAATTCCGTGTAAACGCACATGAAGTTCCCGCATAAGGATAACCAACTTTATACTATAAATACTTTCTAAAACATTACACTATATCCTTGATACTTCCCAGAACACAAATACCTTCACCTACTACTGACCAGGCAATGACCGCCTTATCTCCGGCCATCAAAACAAATCATTCGCCTCTAACGCATGAGGTCAGTGATATACGCCAGTCTTTATTGGCACTGACTTACTAAGGAAGAATATGACTGGGATATGATGCAAGTACAACAAGGACCCAATTGGCCAAAGTCCCCCGACAAACAGTCAGGTTGAATGGGAAGGGTATTGTTTGGAGGAATGATGTTTCGTAACAGTAGCACGTTTTATAAATAAACCATACAGAACAAACAACTGTATATGTTTATAAACTTACATTGTTAGGGATTAATTTCTCTATTTGTTGTGCACCGCTATCCCTCTTCATACTTCATAAAAACCGGGGTCTCACAAACTGTGTCTTGAGACAACATACAATATTTCATTTATTTTATTAATTTAATGGCTTTTGAAAAACATTTTCAAACATATGGCATGGGGCGGCCATCTTTGATTTTGACTTGTATCTCGAAATCAAACTTAGACGAAGTGCTGTTGATATGATAAGGTTACATTTCAAGTTTGATTTGTTTGTTTGAATGGTGTTTTACGTCATATTTAGCACATGTAAGGCCATGTATGACGGTCGATACTTTGTGGTAGAAGCAGATCACCCCATTTTAACTGGTCAGAATCAGTATTATATACCTCTCGCCATCCGTAAGAATCGACACTTTCTCACTTGACAAGTCGAGCTCCCAGTGGGATTCGAACCCGCAGTGGTGACAGGCGAGACAGTTTTTGACCCAGTTTGGAAAGGATATGTCAAACATTGAGTTACAAATATCCGTAACCCTTAAAACTGCATCTCATGTTGTATGGCTGCCATCTTTGATTTTGACGTGCGGGTCTCAAAAATCGAACTTAGGCGCGGTTTTGTATTTATAAAGATGTAGACGGAGTTTGACAAGGATATGTTTAGTTGTGGCCACACACATCTGGAAACCATTTAAAACTACACATTTCTAAAAGTGTCATGTGACGCCCATCTTGGATTTTGACACGTGAATCTCAAAATCTAATGCAATGTTTTGCATTTATAAGGATGCTTATAAGTTTGCAAAGGATACGTTAAAAGTGTGTTCACATACGCCTAGAAACCTTTTAAACAGCATTTTGCGACAAATATGTGTATGCCATCTTGTATTTTGATGCGTGGATCGCAACCCCGATCTTAGGCGAGGTTTTCCATTTGTTACGGGTAAAATGTAGCAAGAACAACAGCTAACTTAAATTGAAAATCAAAATGTCTGCTGAAAGAACTGGTGCACTCATAAGTATGGCCTTTAATGACTGTTGATATTTGTCAGTCCAAATAAATTCATTTCTTTAACTGAATAAATTTGTCAAAGGTTCAGCAATAACTGAACAATTATGACAACATTTTCTATAATAACCAACCATACCAAGAAAACGCATCAGTTGCTTTTTACTAGACGGTACAGGAAATTCAAAGATAGCCTTAACCTTAGCTTCAATATATTTAACCTGACCCTGTCCCACTTTGTGTCATAAAAGCGAGACAACAGCGCGACAGAATTCACTTTTACTGAGGTTGACTGCTAACTTCGTGTCTATAAGACGGTCGAAGAAACTTCTTATGGTCCGCAGATGATCTTCCCATGTGTTGTTGTAAATGACGTCAATGTACGCGTCAAATCAATCTAGATCAGATATTAACATATTGACGAGACGTTCAAACGTTGTTGGTGATTTTTTCATTCCAAATGGCATAACTTTATACTGAAATAGTCCATCTGGAGTAACAAATGCTGAGACTTCTTTTGCTCCTTCTGTGAGAGGTACTTGACAAAATCCTTTTAGAAGATCGAATTTTGTAACGTATTTGGCATTTCAAATTTTATCAATACAGTCATCAATTCGTGGAAATGGAAATGAATCAGTTTTTGTGACACTATTGACCTTTCCATAGTCAGTACATATCTAGTAAGTATTATTTGGTTTTGAAAATAGAATACATGAACTCCATTCACGTGTACCTGGTTCAATGAAATCATTGTCCAATAAGTATTGAATTTCTTGTTTAAGACATTGTTGTTTACGAGGATTCATTCTGTATTGATGCTGTTTTATCCAACATCGACATCATGAAATATGTTGTCTGCTCTTGTTGGAACATCCGAAAATAAGCGCTCATATTCATATATTAATGTTTCAGCTCATGTCTCTGTGATGGATCTAGATGTGACAATTTCTCGTCGAGCTTTTTCAAAATGTCAATGTTTTGCCGGATCATTGTTGTCAAAAGGTTCATTCTAATGGTGTAACTTGGCACTGGAATTGTGAAGTGGGACAGGGCAAACTACATTAACTGAAGCGCTATCTCGGTCAATATATTATTTTAACATACTATAAAATGACAAATGTGACGTAGTTTTTACCTCCCAGAAGTATTGATAATATAATTTAAATCACTAACCCTTTTTTCTTCTGTATAAAGGCCATGATACTTAGCTTGTAAAGGCTTTCAAAGAATACGTAATAAAGCAAGAACTTTATCACCAGGTTTGATTTGAGATTAAACGGAGCTACCTCACCAGCTTCTGACAGTTTGTGTCGAAAATCAAACACATACTGTAGAAGATTCAAAGAAGTATCATCTTCTTCACGGAGAATTTTCTCTTTTAATAACTGAAGTGGTCCACGAACAGCGTGACCAAATACTAGCGATTCTTGGACTGACTCCCAAGCGGCGAAAGGTAAACAGGTTTATAACTTCATACCAGTCCTTATTGGTGCCAAAACAATAATACCTCGCAATGTCTGGTGAAACCTTTCCAGAACACATTGACCCTCATGATGATAGGCAGAAGACAGACATAACATTTGACCCTTGATCAGACTGGACATATTTAGGAACGCCAACTAATGTGAAAAACTTGACCAGGGCCTTCACAATAGACGTTATCTTAATATTTATAAGTGGAATAACTTCAGGAAATCTTGTTGACGCACACGTAATTGTTAACAGATATTGATTACCAGACTTGTTCTTAGGCAAGGGGCCACCACCGTACACTATTATTTTACTGAAAGGTTCGTCAAATGCTGGCATAAGTTGGAAGATGAGCTTTGAAAATAGTCTGATTGGGTTTTCCTATCATTTGCCATGTATGACAAGACCTACAGTACTGTGAAACATCCTTTTTGAGGGTTGTCCAATAAAAATGATACAAAATCTTATGATAGTCTTATTGACACCTAAATGACCAGAAAACGGAGTTTCATGCATGGGTAAAAGTCACAATTTCCTGACGATATGAACTAGGAACCACAATTTGGTAATTGACAGTCCATTCATCATCAGTGGGGATATCAGGTCGTCGCCATTTCTCATCAGGATCACATGTTTAGTAAAACAAGAAACGTGGAAATTCCACGAAAACCAGGTTTTCCATTTGAAATGCTATAACAGTACCAGTAAGGTGAAAATGAAGTAACAATAGGTTGTTTTTTTCTACAAAAACAGCAAATTACACAAATGAAGTTATTGAAGTTCTAGTAATAAACTGATATAAACAGTGTGCACTATAGAATAAATAGTAGATGAGGACTGTAAACAAAGAAAAGATTTGTTAGTAATGCAAATATGAGCTACATATATAGCACGTTTCGTTTAAATATCTCATTCCTAACTTAAGTAATTGAGTGGAAATATTTTACTTTTTTTTTTAGTAACAGTGACCTTCCATTGAATCCTGTGACCCCAAATACAATCCCAACTGCAATATAAGGTACCTATACGGCAAATTTTGTTCCAATATCTCATTCCCAATTAAAGTTATTGAACGGAAACCGGTTTTTTTATATTTAGTAACAATGACCTTGACGTTGACACCCAGTGACCCCAAATGCAATCCCAAACTTTATTTTGATATAAACTACCTACACAGCAACTTGTAGTCTGATATCTCTTTCCTTACTTAAGTTATTGAGCGGAAATCACTTTTCTATTTTTAGTAACAGTGACCTGGATCTTGACCCCCAGTGACTTCAACTGCAATCCAACATTTACTTTCCATATAAGGTACCTATACAGAAAGTTTCGTTCCAATATCTCATTCCAAACAAAATTTATTGAGCGGAAACCGTTTTTCTATTTTAGTAACAATGACCTTGACATTGACCCCAGTGACCCCAATTGCAATCCCAAGCTTCCTTTCCATATAAGCTACCTATCCTGTTTCATCGCAATATCTCATTCTTATCAAACGTTATTGAGCGGAAACCTATTTCTAGTAACAGTGACCTTGACCACAGTGACCCCAAACACAATCCCAAGCGTTCTTTCCATATAAGTTACCTACCCTGCAAGTTTCATAGCAATAACTCATTCCTAACAAAAGTTATTAAGCGAAAATCGTTTTTCTATTTTTAGTTACAGTGACCTCGACATTGACCTCAATGAACCCAAATGCAATCCCAAGCTTCCTTTCCGTATAAGCTACTTACTCTGCAAGTTTCATCGCAATTCCTCATTCCTAACAAAAGTTATTGAGCTGAAACCGTTTTTCTGTTTTTAGTAACAGTGATCGTGACCTTGACCCGTGACCCCAACTGCAATTCCAAGCTTTCTTTCCATATAAGCTACCTAACTTGCACAATACCTCATTCATAGCAAAAGTTATTGAGCGGAAACGAAGAGCTTGACGCCACCCGCACGCCCGGAAAACCTGGTTAATATTCCAAGGAAAACCCGGTTAATAAAAAACTAGGACTTGTGAATTTTCTTCTTTTTCACTAAAGGCCCTATCAAATTTGCTAACAATCTCAGGATCTCTATGCTTTTCACTCAAACTAAAAGCGGAGAATGATCTGAGAAGTGAATATTATCTTCATTGTAGTCCATCTTCATTGTAGTCCGTCTGATTGTCAGATGGACTATATCAATAGATTTGTTAACCTCTGTATTATAAGACTGACCAATGAAAGTATCAGCCAAGTTAATGTAAGTTAATGTCAGAAGAAAATATAGACATAAAAATCGAACAGGAAAAGTAGCATTCAAGGACGACAGTCAAGATCGTTTTCAGTGGCTCTTTTTGCCATAACTCGAGTAACTGCACAAGCCGGTTACAAGTAATGTATTTCCTGTTCGGGATCAGACGTTTGGTCTAAAGAAGGCTTGTCAGATATAAGTGGATTAACCACGACCTTATCTCCAGCAAGGTCATTGCCTAGTAACCTTCAAATTGCAAAGAAGATCTTATTTCTACAGCCACAGGTCCAGGTACAAAATCTGACGACAATAACATATTATAGAGAGGGACGGTCAAAAGAGAGGACTCTATCCCTTGAATAGGTACACTAGTACCAAAATAAGTCTTCTCAGAAAAAGGCAGGGTATCTGCTAATAATAATGATCGAGAAACTCCTGTTTAATAAGGATAGGCTTTGTCGAATGACCAATTAGTGATATAGAACCTTTAGACGCACACATAACTGTTAACAGATATTGATAACCAGACTTGTTCTTAGGGAAGGGGCCACCACAGTACACTATTATTTTACTGAAAGGTTCGTCAAATGCTGGCATAAGTTGGAAGATGAGCTTTGAAAATAGTCTGATTGGGTTTTCCTATCATTTGCCATGTATGACAAGACCTACAGTACTGTGAAACATCCTTTTTGAGGGTTGTCCAATAAAAATGATACAAAATCTTATGATAGTCTTATTGACACCTAAATGACCAGAAAACGGAGTTTCATGCATGGGTAAAAGTCACAATTTCCTGACGATATGAACTAGGAACCACAATTTGGTAATTGACAGTCCATTCATCATCAGTGGGGATATCAGGTCGTCGCCATTTCTCATCAGGATCACATGTTTAGTAAAACAAGAAACGTGGAAATTCCACGAAAACCAGGTTTTCCATTTGAAATGCTATTACAGTACCAGTAAGGTGAAAATGAAGTAACAATAGGTGTTTTTTTCTACAAAAACAGCAAATTACACAAATGAAGTTATTGAAGTTCTAGTAATAAACTGATATAAACAGTGTGCACTATAGAATAAATAGTAGATGAGGACTGTAAACAAAGAAAAGATTTGTTAGTAATGCAAATATGAGCTACATATACAGCAAGTTTCGTTTAAATATCTCATTCCTAACTTAAGTAATTGAGTGGAAATATTTTTTCTATTTTTAGTAACAGTGACCTTGCATTGAATCCAGTGACCCCAAATGCAATCCCAACTGCAATATAAGGTACCTATACGGCAAATTTTGTTCCAATGTCTCATTCCCAATTAAAGTTATTGAACGGAAACCGGTTTTTTATATTTAGTAACAATGACCTTGACGTTGACACCCAGTGACTCCAAATGCAATACCAAACTTTATTTTGATATAAACTACCTACACAGCAACTTGTAGTCTGATATCTCTTTCCTTACTTAAGTTATTGAGCGGAAATCACTTTTCTATTTTTAGTAACAGTGACCTAGATCTTGACCCCCAGTGATTTCAACTGCAATCCAACATTTACTTTCCATATAAGGTACCTATACAGAAAGTTTCGTTCCAATATCTCATTCCCAACTAAAGTTATTGAGCGGAAACCGTTTTTCTATTTTAGTAACAATGACCTTGACATTGACCCCAGTAACCCCAAATGCAATCCCAAGCTTCCTTTCCATATAAGCTACCTATCCTGTTTCATCGCAATATCTCATTCTTATCAAACGTTATTGAGCGGAAACCTATTTTTAGTAACAGTGACCTTGACCCCAGTGACCCCAAACACAATCCCAAGCGTTCTTTCCATATAAGTTACCTACCCTGCAAGTTCCATAGCAATAACTCATTCCTAACAAAAGTTATTGAGCGAAAACCGTTTTTTCTATTTTTAGTAACAGTGACCTCGACATTGACCTCAATGAACCCAAATGCAATCCCAAGCTTCCTTTCCGTATAAGCTACTTATTCTGCAAGTTTCATCGCAATTCCTCATTCCTAACAAGAGTTATTGAGCTGAAACCGTTTTTCTGTTTTTAGTAACAGTGATCGTGACCTTGACCCGTGACCCCAACTGCAATTCCAAGCTTTCTTTCCATATAAGCTACCTAACCTGCACAATACCTCATTCTTAGCAAAAGTTATTGAGCGGAAACGAAGAGTTTGACGCCTCCCGCACGCCCGGAAAACCTGGTTAATATTCCAAGGAAAACCCGGTTAATAAAAAACTAGGACTTGTGAATTTTCTTCTTTTTCACTAAAGGCCCTATCAAATATGCTAACAATCTCAGGATCTCTATGCTTTTCACTCAAACTAAAAGCGGAGAATGATCTGAGAAGTGAATATTATCTTCATTGTAGTCCATCTACATTGTAGTCCGTCTGATTGTCAGATGGGCTTTATCAATAGATTTGTTAACCTCTGTAATATAAGACTGACCAATGAAAGTATCAGCCAAGTTAATGTAAGTTAATGTCAGAAGAAAATATAGACATAAAAATCGAACAGGAAAAGTAGCATTCAAGGACGACAGTCAAGATCGTTTTCAGTGGCTCTTTTTGCCATAACTCGAGTAACTGCACAAGCCGATTACAAGTAATGTATTTCCTGTTCGGGATCAGACGTTTGGTCTTAAGAAGGCTTGTCAGATATAAGTGGATTAACCACGACCTTATCTCCAGCAAGGTCATTGCCTAGTAACCTTCAAATTGCAAAGAAGATCTTATTTCTACAGCCACAGGTCCAGGTACCAAATCTGACGACAATAACATATTATAGAGAGGGACGGTCAAAAGAGAGCACTCTATCCCTTGAATAAGTACATTAGTACCAGAATAAGTCTTCCCTCAGAAAAAGGCAGGGTATCTGCTAATAATAATGATCGAGAAACTCCTGTTTAATAAGAATAGGCTTGGTCGAATGACCAATTAGTGATATAGAACCTTTAGACATGAATGGTTCATAAGTCTCCATAACTGAATTAGACTGGGATTGTGTGACCTCAAAAATTGTATTGTTTCCAACACAAGACGGGTTTAGACCTTAAACAGGTAAAGTGAGCAGCTTATATAACTTATATGTGTTGTTGTTGTTGCTTTCATTTTAAAATTAAGTAATCAAAAATAAGGTGAACTTTCCTTTTGGAATAATTGCAAGGAATCTGAGATAAGGACTTTAGTTGGTTTTCATTAGATGCTTCTCGTTTTGAAGTACTAGGCCAAAAATAAAATTATGTTTGTTTCCCCTTCCCGACCGACCCACCGAAATTGCCGCGACCCGAATTAAAGACTTTTTTTTTTTTTTTTTTTTTTTTTTTTTTTTTTTAATTTTTTTTTTTGTCTTAAATGTGTCTTATAGGTAGCATGTATTCCAGTTTTGATCTCAAATAAAAGAAATGAAATAAAAAAAATATTTTACCTACCTACCTACCCAACCCTTTTTTGCATGGGTCGGGAAGGGGAAACAAATATAATTTTATTTTTGGCCCTAGTACTCAAAGTACGAGACTGAGATTTAGAAGTACTGTCGTACGAATGATGGAGTTTCTTAAATTAAGAATGCTGCTGAGGGCTTGATTTGTAAATAAAAGATCCCTTGCGAGTTAATGAATAGTCGTCTGCCAAGCGAGCAGCGTATTCGATGGTTTCAGGCTTTTGCTAACCCAAATATGATTTTACATCATTGTTAATACACCTTTTGAACTCTTCCATTAAAGTAAATTGCCCAATGTATCATGATTGCGCTCAATTTTCTTGGATGTACACCATCTATCAAATAATTGTTGTTGCTTCAAGCAAATTCAACATGTGTTTGATCACTTAATTTTTTACAGTTTCTAAATTTCTGCCTATATGTCTCAGGGACCAATTCATATAAGCTTTTAAGCATATCTTTAACAGTTTTGTATGAGGAACTTTGTCCTGCAGTTAACTTAATGTAAACTTCACGTTTTTTCCAATTAAAACACTCTGTAAAAGTAATGTCCAATGTTCAAATTCTCAGCAATTTTCTCAAAATGAAGAAAATATTTATCAACTTCCTTTTTCTGGAAAAGCGGTACTAATCTAGTTTAGTAGTGTTTAGTAACATCAAAAGCAGAAGTTGAGTTGGTGGGGTGGAGTGGGTGAACTTGCCTTGCTTGCCAAATATACTTATTTCGTCTTCAATTTAAACTCTCTCCTATATATTTGTTCTTAAATTGCATTTTTCTAATTTCAAT
>JAWPHD010025432.1:0-16311 GCA_037043455.1 Cyrtodaria siliqua
GCGAAAGAACTGAATATATATGCGTAAGAATGGAATATATATTTGTAAGAACTGAATATATATGTGTAAGAACCTGAATATATATGTGTAAGAACTGAATATATATGTGTGAGGACTGAATATATATGTGTAAGAACTGAATATATATGCGTAAGAACTGAATATATATGTGTAAGAAGTGAATATATATGCATAAGAACTGAATATATGCGTAAGAACTGAATATATATGCGTAAGAACGGAATATATATTTGTAAGAACTGAATATATATGTGTAAGAACTGAATATATATGTGTAAGAACTAAATATATATGTGTAAGAACTGAATATATATGTGTAAGAACTGAATATATATGTGTAAGAACTGAATATTTATGCGTAAGCACGGAATATATATGCCTCTAAACTGAATATATATGCGTAAGAACGGAATATATATGCGTAAGAACGGAATATATATGCGTAAGAACGGAATATATATGTGTAATAACTCTTTATATATGTGTAAGAAATGAATATATATGCGTAAGAACTGAATATATATGCGTAAGAACTGAATATATATGTGTAAAAACTGAATAGATATGTGTAAGAACTGAATATATATGTGTAAGAACTGAATATATATGCGTAAGAACGGAATATATATGCGTAAGAACTGAATATATGTGTAAGAACTGAATATATATGCGTAAGAACGGAATATATATGCGTAAGAACTGAATATATATGCGTAAGAACGGAATATATATGCATAAGAACGGAATATATATGCGTAAGAACTGAATATATATGCGTAAGAACTGAATATATATGCGTAAAACTGAATATATATGCGTAAGAACTGAATATATATGCGTAAAACTGAATATATATGCGTAAGAACTGAATATATGCGTAAGAACTGAATATATATGCATAAGAACTGAATATATATTTGTAAGAACTGAATATATATGTGTAAGAACTGAATATATATGTGTAAGATCTGAATATATATGTGTAAGAACTTAATATATATGCGTAAGATCGGAATATATATGCGAAGAACGGAATATATATGCGTAAGAACTGAATATGTATGTGTAAGAACTGAATATATATGTGTAAGAACTGAATATATATGCGTAAGAACGGAATATATATGCGTAAGAACTGAATATATGTGTAAGAACTGAATATATATGCGTAAGAACTGAATATATGTGTAAGAACTGAATATATATGCGTAAGAACGGAATATATATGCATAAGAACGGAATATATATGCGTAAGAACTGAATATATATGCGTAAGAACTGAATATATATGTGTAAGAACTGAATATATATGTGTAAGAACTGAATATATATGCGTAAGAACTGAATATATATGCGTAAGAACTGAATATATGTGTAAGAGCTGAATATATATGCGTAAGAACGGAATATATATGCGTAAGAACTGAATATATATGCCTAAGAACGGAATATATATGCATAAGAACGGAATATACATGCGTAAGAACTGAATATATATGCGTAAGAACTGAATATATATGCGTAAAACTGAATATATATGCGTAAGAACTGAATATATAAGTGTAAGATCTGAATATATGAGTAAGAACTGAATATATATGTTTAAGAACTGAATATATATGCGTAAGAACTGAATATATATGCGTAAGAACTGAATATATATGCGTAAGAACTGAATATATGTGTAAGAACTGAATATATATGCGTAAGAACTGAATATATATTTGTAAGAACTGAATATATATGTGTAAGAACTGAATATATATGTGTAAGAACTGAATATATATGCGTAAGAACTGAATATATATGTGTAAGAACTGAATATCTGTGCGTAAGTACTGAATATATGCGAAAGAACTGAATATATATGCGTAAGAATGGAAAATATATTTGTAAGAACTGAATATATATGTGTAAGAACCTGAATATATATGTGTAAGAACTGAATATATATGCGTAAGAACTGAATATATATGTGTAAGAACCGAATATATATGCGTTAGAACTGAATATATGCGTAAGAACTGAATATATATGCGTAATAACGGAATATATATTTGTAAGAACTGAATATATATGTGTAAGAACTGAATATATATGTGTAAGAACTGAATATATATGTGTAAGAACTGAATATATATGTGTAAGAACGGAATATATATGTGTAAGAACTGAATATATATGCGTAAGAACGGAATATATATGCCTAAGAACTGAATATATATGCGTAAGAACGGAATATATATCATGGTAAGTACGGAATATATATGCGTAAGAACGGAATACATTTGCGTAAGAACTGAATATATATTTGTAAGAACTGAATATATATGTGTAAGAACTGAATATATATGGGTAAAAACTGAATATATATGTGTACGAACTGAATATATGTGTAAGAACTGAATATATATTTGTAAAAACTGAATATATATGTTTAAGAACTGAATATATATGTGTAAGAACTGAATATATATGCGTAAGAAGTGAATATATATGTGTAAGAACTGAATATATATGCGTAAGAACTGAATATATGCGTAAGAACTGAATATATATGCGTAAGAACTGAGTATATATTTGTAAGAACTGAATATATATGTGTAAGAACTGAATATATATGTGTAAGAACTGAATATATATGTGTAAGAACTGAATATATATGCGTAAGTTTGGAATATATATGCGTAAGAACGGAATATATATGCGTAAGAACCGAATATATATGTGTAAGAACTGAATATATATGTGTAAGAACTGAATATATATATGTAAGAACTGAATATATATGTGTAAAAACTGAATATATATGCGTAAGAACTGAATATATGCGTAAGAACTGAATATATATGCGTAAGAACGGAATATATATTTGTAAGAACTGAATATATATGTGAAAGAACTGAATATATATGTGTAAGAACTGAATATATATGCGTAAGAACTGAATATATATGTGTAAGAACTGAATATATATGCGTAAGAATTGAATATATGCCTAAGAACTGAATATATATGCGTAAGAACGAAATATATATTTGTAAGAACTGAATATATATGTGTAAGAACTGAATATATATGTGTAAGATCTGAATATATATGTGTAAGAACTTAATATATATGCGTAAGATCGGAATATATATGCGAAGAACGGAATATATATGCGTAAGAACTGAATATGTATGTGTAAGAACTGAATATATATGCGTAAGAACTGAACATATATGCGGAAGAACTGAATATATATGCGTAAGAACTGAATATATGCGTAAGAACTGAATATATATGCGTAAGAACTGAATATATATGTGTAAGAACTGAATATATATGTGTAAGAACTGAATATATATGCGTAAGAACTGAATATATATGTGTAAGAACTGAATATCTATGCGTAAATACTGAATATATGCGAAAGAACTGAATATATATGCGTAAGAATGGAATATATATTTGTAAGAACTGAATATATATGTGTAAGAACCTGAATATATATGTGTAAGAACTGAATATATATGTGTGAGGACTGAATATATATGTGTAAGAACTGAATATATATGCGTAAGAACTGAATATATATGTGTAAGAAGTGAATATATATGCATAAGAACTGAATATATGCGTAAGAACTGAATATATATGCGTAAGAACGGAATATATATTTGTAAGAACTGAATATATATGTGTAAGAACTGAATATATATGTGTAAGAACTAAATATATATGTGTAAGAACTGAATATATATGTGTAAGAACTGAATATATATGTGTAAGAACTGAATATTTATGCGTAAGCACGGAATATATATGCCTCTAAACTGAATATATATGCGTAAGAACGGAATATATATGCGTAAGAACGGAATATATATGCGTAAGAACGGAATATATATGTGTAATAACTCTTTATATATGTGTAAGAAATGAATATATATGCGTAAGAACTGAATATATATGCGTAAGAACTGAATATATATGTGTAAAAACTGAATAGATATGTGTAAGAACTGAATATATATGTGTAAGAACTGAATATATATGCGTAAGAACGGAATATATATGCGTAAGAACTGAATATATGTGTAAGAACTGAATATATATGCGTAAGAACGGAATATATATGCGTAAGAACTGAATATATATGCGTAAGAACGGAATATATATGCATAAGAACGGAATATATATGCGTAAGAACTGAATATATATGCGTAAGAACTGAATATATATGCGTAAAACTGAATATATATGCGTAAGAACTGAATATATATGCGTAAAACTGAATATATATGCGTAAGAACTGAATATATGCGTAAGAACTGAATATATATGCGATAAGAACTGAATATATAGTGTGTAAGAACTGAATATATATGTTTAAGAACTGAATATATATGTGTAAGAACTGAATATATATGCGTAAGAACTGAATATATATGTGTAAGAACTGAATATCTGTGCGTAAGTACTGAATATATGCGAAAGAACTGAATATATATGCGAAAGAATGGAATATATATTTCTAAGAACTGAATATATATGTGTGAGAACCTGAATATATATGTGTAAGAACTGAATATATATGCGTAAGAACTGAATATATATGTGTAAGAACCGAATATATATGCGTTAGAACTGAATATATGCGTAAGAACTGAATATATATGCGTAATAACGGAATATATATTTGTAAGAACTGAATATATATGTGTAAGAACTGAATATATATGTGTAATAACTGAATATATATGTGTAAGAACTGAATATATATGTGTAAGAACTGAATATGTATGTGTAAGAACTGAATATATATGCGTAAGAACTGAATATATATGCGTAAGAACTGAATATATGTGTAAGAACTGAATATATATGAGTAAGAACGGAATATATATGCGTAAGAACTGAATATATATGCCTAAGAACGGAATATATATGCATAAGAACGGAATATACATGCGTAAGAACTGAATATATATGCGTAAGAACTGAATATATATGCGTAAAACTGAATATATATGCGTAAGAACTGAATATATAAGTGTAAGATCTGAATATATGAGTAAGAACTGAATATATATGTTTAAGAACTGAATATATATGCGTAAGAACTGAATATATATGCGTAAGAACTGAATATATATGCGTAAGAACTGAATATATGCGTAAGAACTGAATATATATGCGTAAGAACTGAATATATATTTGTAAGAACTGAATATATATGTGTAAGAACTGAATATATATGTGTAAGAACTGAATATATATGCGTAAGAACTGAATATATATGTGTAAGAACTGAATATCTGTGCGTAAGTACTGAATATATGCGAAAGAACTGAATATATATGCGTAAGAATGGAAAATATATTTGTAAGAACTGAATATATATGTGTAAGAACCTGAATATATATGTGTAATAACTGAATATATATGCGTAAGAACTGAATATATATGTGTAAGAACCGAATATATATGCGTTAGAACTGAATATATGCGTAATAACTGAATATATATGCGTAATAACGGAATATATATTTGTAAGAACTGAATATATATGTGTAAGAACTGAATATATATGTGTAAGAACTGAATATATATGTGTAAGAACTGAATATATATGTGTAAGAACGGAATATATATGTGTAAGAACTGAATATATATGCGTAAGAACGGAATATATATGCCTAAGAACTGAATATATATGCGTAAGAACGGAATATATATCATGGTAAGTACGGAATATATATGCGTAAGAACGGAATACATTTGCGTAAGAACTGAATATATATTTGTAAGAACTGAATATATATGTGTAAGAACTGAATATATATGGGTAAATACTGAATATATATGTGTACGAACTGAATATATGTGTAAGAACTGAATATATATTTGTAAAAACTGAATATATATTTGTAAGAACTGAATATATATGTGTAAGAACTGAATATATATGTGTAAGAACTGAATATATATGTGTAAGAACTGAATATATATGTGTAAGAACTGAATATATATTTGTAAGAACTGAATATATATGTGTAAGAACTGAATATATATGTGTAAGAACTGAATATATATGTGTAAGAACTGAATATATATGCGTAAGTTTGGAATATATATGCGTAAGAACGGAATATATATGCGTAAGAACCGAATATATATGTGTAAGAACTGAATATATATGTGTAAGAACTAAATATATATGCGTAAGAACAGAATATATATGTGTAAGAACTGAATATATATGCGTAAGAACTGAATATATGCGTAAGAACTGAATATATATGCGTAAGAACTGAAGTTATGCGTAAGAACTGAATATATATGCGTAAGAACGGAATATATATGTGTAAGAACTGAATATATATGTGTAAGAACTGAATATATATGTATAAGAATTGAATATATATGTGTAAGAACTGAATATATATGTGTAAGAACTAAATATATATGAGTAAGAACTGAATATATATGCATAAGAACTGAATATATATGTGTAAGAACTGAATATATATGTGTAAGAACTGAATATATGCGTAAGAACTGAATATATATTTGTAAGAACTGAATATATATTTGTAAGAACTGAATATATATTTGTAAGAACTGAATATATATTTGTAAGAACTGAATATATATGTGTAAGAACTGAATATATATGTGTAAGAACTGAATATATATGTGTAAGAACTGAATATATATATGTAAGAACTGAATATATATGTGTAAAAACTGAATATATATGCGTAAGAACTGAATATATGCGTAAGAACTGAATATATATGCGTAAGAACGGAATATATATTTGTAAGAACTGAATATATATGTGAAAGAACTGAATATATATGTGTAAGAACTGAATATATATGCGTAAGAACTGAATATATATGTGTAAGAACTGAATATATATGCGTAAGAACTGAATATATATGCGTAAGAACGGAATATATATTTGTAAGAACTGAATATATATGCGTAAGAACTGAATATATATGTGTAAGAACTGAATATATATGTGTAAGAACTGAATATATATGTGTAAGAACTGAATATATATGCGTAAGAACGGAATATATATGCGTAAGAGCTGAATATATGTGTAAAAACTGAATATATATGCGTAAGAACGGAATATATATGCGTAAGAACTGAATATATATGCGTAAGAACGGAATATATATGCATAAGAACGGAATATATATGCGTAAGAACGGAATATATATGCGTAAGAACTGAATATATATGTGTAAGAACTGAATATATATGTGTAAGAACTGAATATGTATGTGTAAGAACTGAATATATATGCATAAGAACGGAATATATATGCGTAAGAACTGAATATATGTGTAAGAACTGAATATATATGCGTAAGAACGGAATATATATGCGTAAGAACTGAATACATATGCGTAAGAACGGAATATATATGCATAAGAACGGAATATATATGCGTAAGAACTGAATATATATGCGTAAGAACTGAATATATATGCGTAAAACTGAATATATATGCGTAAGAACTGAATATATATGCGTAAGATCTGAATATATGAGTAAGAACTGAATATATATGTTTAAGAACTGAATATATATGCGTAAGAACTGAATATATATGCGTAAGAACTTAATATATATGCGTAAGAATTGAATATATGCGTAAGAACTGAATATATATGCGTAAGAACTGAATATATATTTGTAAGAACTGAATATATATGTGTAAGAACTGAATATATATGTGTAAGAACTGAATATATATGCGTAAGAACTGAATATATATGTGTAAGAACTGAATATCTGTGCGTAAGTACTGAATATATGCGAAAGAACTGAATATATATGCGAAAGAATGGAATATATATTTCTAAGAACTGAATATATATGTGTGAGAACCTGAATATATATGTGTAAGAACTGAATACATATGCGTAAGAACTGAATATATATGTGTAAGAACCGAATATATATGCGTTAGAACTGAATATATGCGTAAGAACTGAATATATATGCGTAATTACGGAATATATATTTGTAAAAACTGAATATATATGTGTAAGAACTGAATATATATGTGTAAGAACTGAATATATATGTGTAAGAACTGAATATATATGTGTAAGAACGGAATATATATGTGTAAGAACTGAATATATATGCGTAAAAACGGAATATATATGCCTAAGAACTGAATATATATGCGTAAGAACGGAATATATATCAGGGTAAGAACGGAATATATATGCGTAAGAACGGAATATATTTGCGTAAGAACTGAATATATATTTGTAAGAACTGAATATATATGTGTAAGAACTGAATATATATATGGGTAAAAACTGAATATATATGTGTACGAACTGAATATATATGTGTAAGAACTGAATATATATGTGTAAAAACTGAATATATATGTTTAAGAACTGAATATATATGTGTAAGAACTGAATATATATGCGTAAGAACGGAATATATATGTGTAAGAACTGAATATCTATGCGTAAGAACTGAATATATATGTTTAAGAACTGAATATATATGCGTAAGAACTGAATATATGCGTAAGAACTGAATATATATGCGTAAGAACTGAATATATATGCGTAAGAACTGAATATGTATGTGTAAGAACTGAATATATATGTGTAAGAACTGAATATATATGTGTAAGAACTGAATATATATGCGTAAGATTGGAATATATATGCGTAAGAACGGAATATATATGCGTAAGAACCGAATATATATGTGTAAGAACTGAATATATATGTGTAAGAACGGAATATATATGCGTAAGAGTTGAATATATGTGTAAAAACTGAATATATATGCGTAAGAACGGAATATATATGCGTAAGAACTGAATATATATGCGTAAGAACGGAATATATATGCATAAGAACGGAATATATATGCGTAAGAACGGAATATATATGCGTAAAAACTGAATACATATGTGTAAGAACTGAATATATATGTGTAAGAACTGAATATGTATGTGTAAGAAATGAATATATATGCATAAGAACGGAATATATATGCGTAAGAACTGAATATATGTGTAAGAACTGAATATATATGCGTAAGAACGGAATATATATGCGTAAGAACTGAATACATATGCGTAAGAACGGAATATATATGCATAAGAACGGAATATATATGCGTAAGAACTGAATATATATGCGTAAGAACTGAATATATATGCGTAAAACTGAATATATATGCGTAAGAACTGAATATATATGCGTAAGATCTGAATATATGAGTAAGAACTGAATATATATGTTTAAGAACTGAATATATATGCGTAAGAACTGAATATATATGCGTAAGAACTGAATATATATGCGTAAGAACTGAATATATGCGTAAGAACTGAATATATATGCGTAAGAACTGAATATATATTTGTAAGAACTGAATATATATGTGTAAGAACTGAATATATATGTGTAAGAACTGAATATATATGCGTAAGAACTGAATATATATGTGTAAGAACTGAATATCTGTGCGTAAGTACTGAATATATGCGAAAGAACTGAATATATATGCGAAAGAATGGAATATATATTTCTAAGAACTGAATATATATGTGTGAGAACCTGAATATATATGTGTAAGAACTGAATACATATGCGTAAGAACTGAATATATATGTGTAAGAACCGAATATATATGCGTTAGAACGGAATATATGCGTAAGAACTGAATATATATGCGTAATAACGGAATATATATTTGTAAGAACTGAATATATATGTGTAAGAACTGAATATATATGTGTAAGAACTGAATATATATGTGTAAGAACTGAATATATATGTGTAAGAACGGAATATATATGTGTAAGAACTGAATATATATGCGTAAGAACGGAATATATATGCCTAAGAACTGAATATATATGCGTAAGAACGGAATATATATCAGGGTAAGAACGGAATATATATGCGTAAGAACGGAATATATTTGCGTAAGAACTGAATATATATTTGTAAGAACTGAATATATATGTGTAAGAACTGAATATATATGGGTAAAAACTGAATATATATGTGTACGAACTGAATATATATGTGTAAGAACTGAATATATATGTGTAAAAACTGAATATATATGTTTAAGAACTGAATATATATGTGTAAGAACTGAATATATATGCGTAAGAACGGAATATATATGTGTAAGAACTGAATATATATGCGTAAGAACTGAATATATATGTGTAAGAACTGAATATATATGCGTAAGAACTGAATATATGCGTAAGAACTGAATATATATGCGTAAGAACTGAATATATATTTGTAAGAACTGAATATATATGTTTAAGAACTGAATATATATGTGTAAGAACTGAATATATATGTGTAAGAACTGAATATATATGCGTAAGATTGGAATATATATGCGTAAGAACGGAATATATATGCGTAAGAACCGAATATATATGTGTAAGAACTGAATATATATGTGTAAGAACTAAATATATATGCGTAATAACAGAATATATGTGTAAGAACTGAATATATATGCGTAAGAACTGAATATATGCGTAAGAACTGAATATATATGCGTAAGAACTGAAGTTATGCGTAAGAACTGAATATATATGCGTAAGAACGGAATATATATGTGTAAGAACTGAATATATATGTGTAAGAACTGAATATATATGTGTAAGAACTGAATATATATGCGTAAGATTGGAATATATATGCGTAAGAACGGAATATATATGCGTAAGAACCGAATATATATGTGTAAGAACTGAATATATATGTGTAAGAACTAAATATATATGCGTAATAACAGAATATATATGTGTAAGAACTGAATATATATGCGTAAGAACTGAATATATGCGTAAGAACTGAATATATATGCGTAAGAACTGAAGTTATGCGTAAGAACTGAATATATATGCGTAAGAACGGAATATATATGTGTAAGAACTGAATATATATGTGTAAGAACTGAATATATATTAGTAAGAACTGAATATATATGCATAAGAACTGAATATATATGTGTAAGAACTGAATATATATGCGTAAGAACTGAATATATGCGTAAGAATTGAATATATATTTGTAAGAACTGAATATATATTTGTAAGAACTGAATATATATTTGTAAGAACTGAATATATATTTGTAAGAACTGAATATATATGTGTAAGAACTGAATATATATATGTAAGAACTGAATATATATGTGTAAAAACTGAATATATATGCGTAAGAACTGAATATATGCGTAAGAACTGAATATATATGCGTAAGAACGGAATATATATTTGTAAGAACTGAATATATATGTGAAAGAACTGAATATATATGTGTAAAAACTGAATATATATGCGTAAGAACTGAATATATATGTGTAAGAACTGAATATATATGCGTAAGAATTGAATATATGCCTAAGAACTGAATATATATGCGTAAGAACGAAATATATATTTGTAAGAACTGAATATATATGTGTAAGAACTGAATATATATGTGTAAGATCTGAATATATATGTGTAAGAACTTAATATATATACGTAAGATCGGAATATATATGCGTAAGAACGGAATATATATGCGTAAGAACTGAATATGTATGTGTAAGAACTGAATATATATGCGTAAGAACTGAATATATATGCGGAAGAACTGAATATATATGCGTAAGAACTGAATATATGCGTAAGAACTGAATATATATGCGTAAGAACTGAATATGTATTTGTAAGAACTGAATATATATGTGTAAGAACTGAATATATATGTGTAAGAACTGAATATATATGCGTAAGAACTGAATATATATGTGTAAGAACTGAATATCTATGCGTAAATACTGAATATATGCGAAAGAACTGAATATATATGCGTAAAAATGGAATATATATTTGTAAGAACTGAATATATATGTGTAAGAACCTGAATATATATGTGTAAGAACTGAATATATATGTGTAAGGACTGAATATATATGTGTAAGAACTGAATATATATGCGTAAGAACTGAATATATATGTGTAAGAAGTGAATATATATGCATAAGAACTGAATATATGCGTAAGAACTGAATATATATGCGTAAGAACGAAATATATATTTGTAAGAACTGAATATATATGTGTAAGAACTGAATATATATGTGTAAGAACTGAATATATATGTGTAAGAACTGAATATATATGTGTAAGAACGGAATATATATGTGTAAGAACTGAATATATATGCGTAAGAACGGAATATATATGCCTAAGAACTGAATATATATGCGTAAGAACGGAATATATATCAGGGTAAGAACGGAATATATATGCGTAAGAACGGAATATATTTGCGTAAGAACTGAATATATATTTGTAAGAACTGAATATATATGTGTAAGAACTGAATATATATGGGTAAAAACTGAATATATATGTGTACGAACTGAATATATATGTGTAAGAATTGAATATATATGTGTAAAAACTGAATATATATGTTTAAGAACTGAATATATATGTGTAAGAACTGAATATATATGCGTAAGAACGGAATATATATGTGTAAGAACTGAATATATATGCGTAAGAACTGAATATATATGTGTAAGAACTGAATATATATGCGTAAGAACTGAATATATGCGTAAGAACTGAATATATATGCGTAAGAACTGAATATATATTTGTAAGAACTGAATATATATGTGTAAGAACTGAATATATATGTGTAAGAACTGAATATATATGTGTAAGAACTGAATATATATGCGTAAGATTGGAATATATATGCGTAAGAACGGAATATATATGCGTAAGAACCGAATATATATGTGTAAGAACTGAATATATATGTGTAAGAACTAAATATATATGCGTAATAACAGAATATATATGTGTAAGAACTGAATATATATGCGTAAGAACTGAATATATGCGTAAGAACTGAATATATATGCGTAAGAACTGAAGTTATGCGTAAGAACTGAATATATATGCGTAAGAACGGAATATATATGTGTAAGAACTGAATATATATGTGTAAGAACTGAATATATATGTATAAGAATTGAATATATATGTGTAAGAACTGAATATATATGTGTAAGAACTGAATATATATATGTAAGAACTGAATATATATGTGTAAAAACTGAATATATATGCGTAAGAACTGAATATATGCGTAAGAACTGAATATATATGCGTAAGAACGGAATATATATTTGTAAGAACTGAATATATATGTGAAAGAACTGAATATATATGTGTAAAAACTGAATATATATGCGTAAGAACTGAATATATATGTGTAAGAACTGAATATATATGCGTAAGAATTGAATATATGCCTAAGAACTGAATATATATGCGTAAGAACGAAATATATATTTGTAAGAACTGAATATATATGTGTAAGAACTGAATATATATGTGTAAGATCTGAATATATATGTGTAAGAACTTAATATATATACGTAAGATCGGAATATATATGCGTAAGAACGGAATATATATGCGTAAGAACTGAATATGTATGTGTAAGAACTGAATATATATGCGGAAGAACTGAATATATATGCGTAAGAACTGAATATATGCGTAAGAACTGAATATATATGCGTAAGAACTGAATATGTATTTGTAAGAACTGAATATATATGTGTAAGAACTGAATATATATGTGTAAGAACTGAATATATATGCGTAAGAACTGAATATATATGTCTAAGAACTGAATATCTATGCGTAAATACTGAATATATGCGAAAGAACTGAATATATATGCGTAAGAACGGAATATATATGCGTAAGAACGGAATATATATGTGTAATAACTCGATATATATGTGTAAGAAATGAATATATATGCGTAAGAATTGAATATATATTCGTAAGAACTGAATATATATGTGTAAGAACTGAATATATATGTGTAAGAACTGAATATATATGTGTAAGAACTGAATATATATGCGTAAGAACGCAATATATATGCGTAAGAACTGAATATATATGCGTAAGAACTGAATATATATGCGTAAAATTGAATATATATGCGTAAGAACTGAATATATATGCGTAAGAACTGAATATATGAATAAGAACTGAATATATATGTGTAAGAACTGAATATATATGTGTAAGAAGTAAATATATATGTGTAAGAACTGAATATATGTGTAAGAACTGAAAATATGTGTGTAAAAACTGAATATCTATGCGTAAGAACGGAATATATATGCCTAAGAACGGAATATATATGCGTAAGAACGGAATATGTATGCGTAAGAACGGAATATATATGCGTAAGAACGGAATATATATGCGTAAGAACGGAATATATATGCGTAAGAACGGAATATATATGTTTAAGAACTGAATATATATGTGTAAGAACTGAATATATATGTGTAAGAACTGAATATATATGTGTAAGAACTGAATATATATGTGTAAGAACTGAATATCTATGCGTAAGTACTGAATATATGCGAAAGAACTGAATATATATGCGTAAGAATGGAATATATATTTGTAAGAACTGAATATATATGTGTAAGAACCTGAATATATATGTGTAAGAACTGAATATATATGTGTAAGGACTGAATATATATGTGTAAGAACTGAATATATATGCGTAAGAACTGAATATATATGTGTAAGAAGTGAATATATATGTGAAAGAACTGAATATATATGTGTAAGAACTGAATATATATGCGTAAGAACTGAATATATATGTGTAAGAACTGAATATATATGCGTAAGAATTGAATATATGCGTAAGAACTGAATATATATGCGTAAGAACGAAATATATATTTGTAAGAACTGAATATATATGTGTTAGAACTGAATATATATGTGTAAGATCTGAATATATATATGTGTAAGAACTGAATATATATGTGTAAGAACTGAATATATATGTGTAAGAACGGAATATATATGTGTAAGAACTGAATATATATGCGTAAGAATGGAATATATATGCCTAAGAACTGAATATATATGCGTAAGAACGGAATATATATCAGGGTAAGAACGGAATATATATGCGTAAGAACGGAATATATTTGCGTAAGAACTGAATATATATTTGTAAGAACTGAATATATATGTGTAAGAACTGAATATATATGGGTAAAAACTGAATATATATGTGTACGAACTGAATATATATGTGTAAGAACTGAATATATATGTGTAAAAACTGAATATATATGTTTAAGAACTGAATATATATGTGTAAGAACTGAATATATATGCGTAAGAACGGAATATATATGTGTAAGAACTGAATATATATGCTTAAGAACTGAATATATATGTGTAAGAACTGAATATATTTGCGTAAGAACTGAATATATGCGTAAGAACTGAATATATATGCCTAAGAACTGAATATATATTTGTAAGAACTGAATATATATGTGTAAGAACTGAATATATATGTGTAAGAACTGAATATATATGTGTAAGAACTGAATATATATGCGTAAGATTGGAATATATATGCGTAAGAACGGAATATATATGCGTAAGAATCGAATATATATGTGTAAGAACTGAATATATATATGTGTAAGAACTAAATATATATGCGTAAGAACAGAATATATATGTGTAAGAATTGAATATATATGCGTAAGAACTGAATATATGCGTAAGAACTGAATATATATGCGTAAGAACTGAAGTTATGCGTAAGAACTGAATATATATGCGTAAAAACGGAATATATATGTGTAAGAACTGAATATATATGTGTAAGAACTGAATATATATGTATAAGAATTGAATATATATGTGTAAGAACTGAATATATATGTGTAAGAACTGAATATATATGAGTAAGAACTGAATATATATGCATAAGAAATGAATATATATGTGTAAGAACTGAATATATATGCGTAAGAACTGAATATATGCGTAAGAACTGAATATATATTTGTAAGAACTGAATATATATTTGTAAGAACTGAATATATTTGTAAGAACTGAATATATATTTGTAAGAACTGAATATATATGTGTAAGAACTGAATATATATGTGTAAGAACTGAATATATATGTGTAAGAACTGAATATATATATGTAAGAACTGAATATATATGTGTAAAAACTGAATATATATGCGTAAGAACTGAATATATGCGTAAGAACTGAATATATATGCGTAAGAACGAATATATATTTGTAAGAACTGAATATATATGTGAAAGAACTGAATATATATGTGTAAGAACTGAATATATATGCGTAAGAACTGAATATA
>JAWPHD010025433.1:0-16310 GCA_037043455.1 Cyrtodaria siliqua
TGGTTGGTGGGGTGAGTGTGTGTGTGTGTGTGTGGGGGGGGGGGGGGGGGGGGGGGGTTTGAGGGCAACATATATGTGTAAGAAGCTATGTAAGAATTCGCCAAAACAACCAACAGAAAAATATGTAAAAAAATAAATAAAAAAATTGAGTTTAAGTGGGGATGTGGTACAGGCGGGGGGTGGGGAGGGCAACATATATGTGTAAGAATTGACCAAAACAACACAGAAACATGGTAAAACAAAATAAACAAAATTAGAAGGGGGAGAGGGGGGGAGTGAGTGGGGCAAGATAGCTATATGTAAGAATTGACCAAAACAACACAGAAATATGTAAAAAAAAAATAAAATAAAAAAAAACATTCTAGTGTGTGTTTGTGTGTGCGTGGGGTGGGGGAGTGGGGGGAGGCGAGGAGAGAAGCAGGTGGTGGGTCGGAGGGAGCAACATATGTGTAAGAATTGACCAAAAAACACAGAAATATGTAAAAAAAAAAGAAAAAAGAACAAAATCTGGTTTCCATTGTGGTGTGTGTGTGTGTGTGGGTGGGTGGGTTTAAGAATTGACAAAGGCAACACAGAAATATGTAAAAAATAATAATAATAAGTGGGTGTGTGGTGGGTGGAAGCGTGGATGAGGGGCGAGAGTGGGTTGGGGCGGGGAGGGGCGGGGGGGGGGGGGGGGGATTACAACATACATGTATAAGAATTGACTAAAACAACAAATATGTAAAAAAAAAAATTGGGGGTGGGGTGGGGTGGGGTGAGCGGCGGTGAAAGGCGGGAGTGGGTTGAGAATTGACTAAAACAACAAAGAAATATGTAAAAAAATATATATATAGATTTTCAAGTGGGGGTGGGGGTGAGCGGGGTGAGAGGCAGGAGTGGGTTGTGGGGGGAGGGGAGGGGGCAACATATATGTGTAAGAATTGACTAAAACAACAAAGAAATATGTATAAAAAATATATATAGATTGTCAAGTGGGGTGGGGGCGTGGGGAGCGGGGGCAACATATATGTGTAAGAAGCTATGTAAGAATTCGCCAAAACAACCAACAGAAAAATATGTAAAAAAATAAATGAAAAAATTGAGTTTAAGTGGGGATGTGGTAGAGGCGGGGGGTGGGGAGGGCAACATATATGTGTAAGAATTGACCAAAACAACACAGAAACATGGTAAAACAAAATAAACAAAATTAGAAGGGGGAGAGGGGGGGGGGGGGGAGTGAGGGGGGCAAGATAGCTATATGTAAGAATTGACCAAAACAACACAGAAATATGTAAAAAAAAAAAAAAAAAATTCTAGTGTGTGTTTGTGTGTGCGTGGGGTGGGGGAGTGGGGGGAGGCGAGGAGAGAAGCAGGGGGTGGGTGGGAGGGAGCAACATATGTGTAAGAATTGACCAAACAACACAGAAATATGTAAAAAAAAAAAAGAACAAAATCTGGTTTCCATTGTGGTGTGTGTGTGTGTGTGGGTGGGTGGGTGGGTTTAAGAATTGACAAAGGCAACACAGAAATATGTAAAAAATAATAATAATAAGAGTTTCAAGTGGGGGTGTGGTGGGGGGAAGCGGGGATGAGGGGCGAGAGTGGGTTGGGGCGGGGAGGGGCGTGGGGGGGGATGACAACATACATGTATAAGAATTGACTAAAACAACAAATATGTAAAAAAAAAATTGGGGGTGGGGTGGGGTGAGCGGCGGTGAGAGGCGGGAGTGGGTTGAGAATTGACTAAAACAACAAAGAAATATGTAAAAAAATATATATATAGATTGTCAAGTGGGTGTGGGGGTGAGCGGGGGTGAGAGGCGGGAGTGGGTTGTGGGGGGAGGGGAGGGGGCAACATATATGTGTAAGAATTGACTAAAACAACAAAGAAATACGTATAAAAAATATATATAGATTGTCAAGTGGGGTGGGGGCGTGGGGAGCGGGTGTGAAAGCCGGGAGTGGGTTGTGGGGGAGGGGAGGGGCAACATATATGTGTAAGGATTGACTAAAACAACACAGAAAGATGTAAAAAATAAATATATAGATTTTCAAGTGGGGTGGGGGAGGGGAGGGGGCAACATATATGAGTAAGGATAGACTAAAACAACAAAGAAATATGTAAAAAAATATTTTAAAAAATCAACTAGGGGGGTTGGGGGAGGATAGGTGAGAGGCGGGGGTGGGGCGGGGAGTTTGGGGGGGGGGGGGGGGGGGGCAACATATATGTGTAAGAATTGACTAAAACAACACAGAAAGATGTAAAAAAAAAAAAAAAAAGCTGTGGAGGGGAATGGGGGTGGGGTGGGGGTGGGGGGAGGAGGGAGCCCATGCCATATGGGTGAAGTAATAAGATGCATAATGCTATAACAAATCCCAAACCAAAATTATAGATATATACATGCTTACATGCAAACCTAGATCTGCCTTTATTGCACATTTTATGGGCCATCACAATTTGGGTTCCATGGGAGCCCAGAATTTGCAAAAGACAAAATTACTTATCCAACCCTTTACAACATACTATAAGGAAACCAATTCAAAATTTAGTTCAGCTAGGACAAGAAATGTAAGAGATATAGACCTGTAAACACAGCTTACACGCAAAATTTGATGTGAAACAGACATATTTTAAGGGCTATCAGAATTTGGGTTCCATTGGAGCCCAGGGGTTACAGGAACAAAAATTACTGATGCAGCCCTTACGATAATGCTATAAGGAAGCTAATGGCCAAATTTGGTTGTGCTAGGGTAAGAATTGTAAGAGATATAGATTTGTAAACACAGCTTACACGCAAAATTTGATGTGAAATGGGACACATTTTATGAGCTATCATAATTTAGGTTCCATGGGAGCCCATGGGTTACAGGAACCAAAATGGCTTATGCAGCCCTTAATTAATGCTATAAGGAAGCCCATGAACAAATTTGGTTGTGCTAGGATAAGAAATGTAAGAGATAAAGACTTGTAAACACAGCTTACACGCAAACCTTGATGTGGGACGCCGACGCCGACGCCGACCCCGGGGTGATTACATAAGCTCTCTTATTCTTCGAATAGTCGAGCTAATAATCTAGTGTCAATATACTCCGACATGTTTGCTTACTCACTTATATTAAGATAGGAGACCTTATATGGACAACTCTGACAGCACGTGTTCTCAAGGGCGTAGCAGTCTCGTGCCTGAAGAGTAGTACCACAGCTCGCCGCCTTGTCGCCATACTCACAACCTGTTCATGGGGGAACAATAAAACTTACTAATTAGCGTTATGTTATATAGAGTTAAGTAAACCAGTTTGTTTCCAAAAAATAACTTCAGTTTAATAGTATTGGCATTTGGTATACACCGTTACAGCCACCATTAAAGTCCTCTCCCGCCAACAACAGGTACATTTTATAGCACAAAACCGTTCTTTGAGGCTATAAAATAATGCCTACATGCAGATTAAAGGTCTATATTTAGTGAACCTAAACTAACTGCAATTGAGAAGTTAGAGTTGGCACGGTAACTCATTATTCGAAGCATGATATCACCATTTTTTGCGTGGCCGATTGATGTGATTATGTTATAGTTTTAGAGTTCAGATTTGCAACATTTGTAAGCTGCATATATGTCTTATGGTTAGTAAGCTTAGAAACGGTGTTGTACAATGTGCCTGTTGTTGGCGGGATAGCTATTTTAAGCACGATTTCTGTTACCATATTACATGCGCATTTACACCAGACGAGACTTGTAAGTACCCGAATTTTAATGGCTAATGAAACATTTATGTTTGGTTTAAACATATTTTATTGCATTTTTTTAACAAAGTATGCAAATGAGTCGGGCCACAAGTTCTTACAACATTAGTTACGGCCCTTCACCATAATGTGCTCAAAATTTGGAACACGTTATTAAAAGCGGTGAATGTAATTCCAAACTGACTTTTGTTTTCAATTTTAGTTGATGAATGTGAAAACTCATCAAGATTTGTTGTCAACATTGTACATTCCATTTAAAAAAAATTAAATAAAACTAATATGTTGTACTTTATAAGTGTCGTCTAATTTACTTTAACATTATGCACGTTTTTTCACTAGTTTGAACAAATCAAGACATGCCCATTAACTATTTAGTTTGGATTTATTGTAGAACTTGACTTTAATTTATCTCGTTAAAGGGAAATAATCCATTTTGAAGTTTGTCTAAACAAAGCTGACAAGTAGTCGTTACTTGCACCGTACGGTTAATGTACTGCGCTGGCAAGAGAAAATGGTATTTATTAAAAATTCCGTTTGTAAATGTAAACAAATAAATAAAACGTTCGATTGTACTCTCTAATTGAGGTTTAACTATATTTAAAATAGAAAATGAATAACTGATTAATAAAAAGAATGAGAAAATACACCCTCATCCACCCCGTTTCCTAAACGGAGATCATATAGACCATTCTCTGGTATAAGTTACCCTCAAATTTGAATATCACCCCCATGTTGTCCCCAGGCATTAATATAAACATTTTAATTGAAAGCTTCCACGACGTTAAAAAGTTATGCGAATAAAAAGTTATACTGCATATGTAGTCTATAAATAAACCATTTGCTCCTGCACACTATTTGTTTTATGCTAAGCGCAGCGTACACGTGATACAAAGTAACAGTTCACACCCGAGGTATTGAACTATTTATGTGGCACAGTTTGCAACGTTTAATTGTATTATATGTTTAAATATCCCTAAGTTATAAGACGTACGGTTACGTCGTCAATTGTTTCGTTTTACGTTTTAATAAGCATACTCTGCCATTAGTGTCTGTCTTACTAACCTTGTGATGAAGGGTTGACAAAACTTTGACAATATTTACAACACTGGTCCCGTCGGTCAGCATCATAACATATAAACGGTTGCTCCAGGTAACAACTGTCAGTTTTGTCGCCATAACGACACGCTGGAACAAAACACACACATATATAAATGAAGGAAGTGTTGATAAACGGATCAATAAAACATGAGTAATGTTATTCAGAGCTGCCACAGAGAGAATTGAATTGAATGTTGTTTAACGGCTCATCAACACAGTATAGGTTCTTTAGAGCCACCCCAGAGAGAGGGAATGATACATAGGAATCCGGGAACCTGCCCTACTCTTACTATCGAACATATTCCTATGGTTCTTTAACGTGCTTGGAGGAAAGACCGATACAAGGGACCGCCCGGTTTACGTCCCCATCCGACGGACGAGGCTAAGGGAAAGTGTCTTGCCCAAGAACACACCGACGGAACTCAGTGGCACCACAGAGGATTGGAAGGCGGATACATTGGAATCCAGGAACTCATACTATCGAAGAGATACCACTGGTTCGTTAATGCACTCGGAGATAGGCTGTGATACACACAACCGCATCCAGCAGACGAGGTTGTGTGAAGTGTCTTGTCTAAGGACACACCGAGAAGTAACCCACTGACTGCTAGGGAGACTCGAATCCGTGATCTTCGGATTCAGTGTGGAAAGGGCTCTCCACTGGGCCATCATGGCTCAACAAATATATATATATATATTACTCTGTATAAAATAAACAATTATTTGCATCTGAATAACCGATTTGCTAAAATATAAATAACTCAGTCTGTGACCTGAAAGATACCAAGCGTATGTTGCTATGTTTTCTTCAAATTATCGAAAGTTGCATGAGACCTCATGACTGACAAAAACGTATATGATATGGTATATAGACATTTTCTTATTTATATTTTTGAGTTTTGTATCAAATAAGTTTGCTTTTTTATTGGCCATATAGTCGGATTTTAGTTTGTTGAATTTAGACACAGACGACAATAAATTTCTTGCATACCGGATAAGGCTATCCACGTTTTACATGGGGGATGGAAAGTATTATCTTGCATACCGGACAAGGATAAGGATGTCCGTCCTTTTACCGGGGCAGAGCCTCGGTTCCAATAAAAACACTTATGCCGAGGGTTGAAATTCCCTATCTGAACCGGATACCCATGAAAGATTCTTATAATCTTTAGGGGTAAAGATAAAAGTCTCGCGCGCTCCAACATCCGGTATGCAGGAAAACATTCAAAATGTTAGTAGCTGGCTGCGTCAACGCACAACATGTCTCTGATATGCAAGAAAAAGAATCTATCACGGGTATTCGTTTCAGATAGGGTATTCCAACCCTCGGTATAAGTGTTTTAATCAGGAACCGAGGCTGCCGAGGTTCCTGATTAAAACACTTATATCGAGGGTTGGAATTCCCTATCTTTACTGGATACCCATGAAAGATTCTTATAGTATCCACCTACCGGCACCATACTCGTCTGGTCTGTCATAGTTTGCACACGTCTCACAACATTCTTCTGCTGTCCCTTGGTTGTAGCAATCATATGGTAAAATGGTACTGCAGTTGTTGGTTTTATCTCCGTATCGACAGCCTGCAAATATTTTACACATTTGTAAGTTTTAGTTTGAATATGTTTTAACTATTTCATATTTAGTTGCATGGTAAAATACGTTTTTTTCATGAAGGCATTGCGTGATGTCTTCAGAAACCTCTCTGGGAAGTGGGGAGTCGTGCCGCAAACCTACCTTTATTGTCTAGGGCCTATAGTCCGCGTCATAGCTCTGTGGTAGACACAGAATATAAAATCATACGAGCTATAATTCTCAAAACTAATGGGTATATAGTTATCTTATATGGGTACATAGTTAACTTCCTTGTGGGGTGGTGGGTGAGTAATGATAGACAACTTACTTGTGGGTACATAACTTACTTGTGGGTACACAACTTACTTATGTGTACATAACTTACTTGTGGGTACACAACTTACTTGTGTGTACATAACTTACTTGTGGATACATAACTTACTTGTGGTGGGTTGGGGGTAGAGGGTGAAATTGATAGTAAACTTGCTTGCGGTGGGTAGTAATAGTTAACTTACTTGTTGGTGAGTAGTGACAGTTAACTTACTTGTGGTGGGTAGTGATAGTTAACTTACTTGTGGTTGGTACTGATAGTTAACTTACCTGTTGGTGAGTAGTGATAGTTAACTTACTTTTGGGTGGGTAGTGAAAGTTAACTTACTTGTGGTGGGTAGTGATAGCTAACTTACTTGTGGCTGGGCAGTGATAGTTAAATTACTTGTGGTGGGTAGTGATAGTTAACTTACTTGTGGTGGGTAGTGATAGTTAACTTACTTGTGGGTGGGTAGTGATAGTTAACTTACTTGTGGTCGGGTAGTTAACTTACCTGTGGGTGGGTAGTGATAGTTAACTTACTTGTTGGTGAGTAGTGACAGTTAACTTACTTATGGGTGGGTAGTGATAGTAAACTTACCTGTGGGTGGGTAGTGGTAGTTAACTTACATGTTGGTGGGTAGTGATAGTTAAATTACTTGTGGGTGGGTAGTGATAGTTAACTTACTTGTTGGTGTGTGGTGATAGTTAACTTACTTGTGGGTGGGTAGGGATAGTTAACTTACCTGTGGGTGGGTAGTGATAGTTAACTTAATTGTGGGTGGGTAGTGATAGTTAACTTACTTGTGGGTGGGTAGTGATAGTTAACTTACTTGTGGGTGGGCAGTGATAGTTAACTTACTTGTGGATGAGTAGTGATAGTTAACTTACTTTTGGGTGGGTAGTGATAGTTAACTTACTTGTGAGTGGGTAGTGATAGTTAACTTACTTGTTGGTGAGTAGTGATAGTTAACTTACTTTTGGGTGGGTAGTGATAGTTAACTTACTTGTGGGTGGGTAGTGATAGTTAACTTACTTGTTGGTAAGTAGTGATAGTTAACTTACTTTTGGGTGGATAGTGATAGTTAACTTACTTGTGGGTGGGTAGTGATAGTTAACTCACTTGTGGGTGGGTAGTGATAGTTAACTTACTTGTGGTGGGTAGTGATAGTTTACTTATTTGTGGTGGGCAGTGATAGTTAAATTACTTGTGGGTGGGTAGTGATAGTTAACTTACTTGTGGATGGGTAGTGATAGTTAACTTACTTGTCGGTGGGTAGTGATAGTTAACTTACTTGTGGGTGGGCAGTGATAGTTAACTTACTTGTGGTGGGAAGTGATAGTTAACTCACTTGTGGTGGGTAGTGATAGTTAAATTACTTGTGGGTGGGTAGTGATAGTTCACTTACTTGTGGATGGGAAGTGATAGTTAACTTACTTGTGGGTGGGTAGTGATAGTTAACTTACTTGTGGGTGGGTAGTGATAGTTAACTTACTTGTGGTGGGTAGTGATAGTTAACTTACTTGTGGGTGGGTAGTGATAGTTAACTCACTTGTGGGTGGGTAGTGATAGTTAACTTACTTGTGGTGGGTAGTGATAGTTTACTTACTTGTGGTGGGCAGTGATAGTTAAATTACTTGTGGGTGGGTAGTGATAGTTAACTTACTTGTGGATGGGTAGTGATAGTTAACTCACTTGTGGGTGGGTAGTGATAGTTAACTTACTTGTGGTGGGTAGTGATAGTTTACTTACTTGTGGTGGGCAGTGATAGTTAAATTACTTGTGTGTGGGTAGTGATAGTTAACTTACTTGTGGATGGGTAGTGATAGTTAACTTACTTGTCGGTGGGTAGTGATAGTTAACTTACTTGTGGGTGGGTAGTGATAGTTAACTTACTTGTGGTGGGAAGTGATAGTTAACTCACTTGTGGTGGGTAGTGATAGTTAAATTACTTGTGGGTGGGTAGTGATAGTTAACTTACTTGTGGATGGGAAGTGATAGTTAACTTACTTGTGGGTGGGTAGTGATAGTTAACTTACTTGTGGGTGGGTAGTGATAGTTAACTTACTTGTGGTGGGTAGTGATAGTTAACTTACTTGTGGATGGGTAGTGATAGTTAACTTACTTGTGGGTGGGTAGTGATAGTTAACTTACTTGTGGGTGTGTAGTGATAGTTAACTTACTTGTGGTGGGTAGTGATAGTTAAATTACTTGTGGATGGGTAGTGATAGTTAACTTACTTGTGGATGGGTAGTGATAGTTAACTTACTTGTGGGTGGGTAGTGATAGTTAACTTACTTGTGGTGGGTAGTGATAGTTAACTTACTTGTGGTGGGCAGTGATAGTTAACTTACTTGTGGTGGGCAGTGATAGTTAACTTACTTGTGGTGGGTAGTGATAGTTAACTTACTTGTGGGTGGGTAGTGATAGTTAACTTACTTGTGGATGTGTAGTGATAGATAACTTACTTGTGTTGGGTAGTGATAGTTAACTCACTTGTGGTGGGTAGTGATAGTTAAATTACTTGTGGTGGGTAGTGATAGTAATTTACTTGTGGTGGGTAGTGATAGTTAACTAACTTGTGGTGGGCAGTGATAGTGAAATTACTTGTGGTGGGTATAGTTAACTAACTTGTGGTGGGTAGTGATAGTGAAATTACTTGTGGTGGGTAGTGATAGTTAACTTACTTGTTGGTGGGTAGTGATAGTGAAATTACTTGTGGTGGGTAGTGATAGTTAACTTACTTGTTGATGGGTAGTGATAGTTAACTGACTTGTGGTGGGCAGTGATAGTTAACTTACTTGTGGTGGGCAGTGATAGTTAACTCACTTGTGGTGGGCAGTGATAGTTAACTTACTTGTGGTGGGTAGTGATAGTTAACTAACTTGTGGTGGGCAGTGATAGTGAAATTACTTGTGGTGGGTAGTAATAGTTAACTAACTTGTGGTGGGTAGTGATAGTGAAATTACTTGTGGTGGGTAGTGATAGTTAACTTACTTGTTGGTGGGTAGTGATAGTGAAATTACTTGTGGTGGGTAGTGATAGTTAACTTACTTTTGGATGGGTAGTGATAGTTAACTCACTTGTGGTGGGCAGTGATAGTTAACTTACTTGTGGATGGGTACTGATAGTTAACTCACTTGTGGTGGGCAGTGATAGTTAACTCACTTGTGGTGGGTAGTGGTAGTTAACTTACTTGTGGGTGGGCAGTGATAGTTAACTTACTTGTGGTGGGCAGTGATAGTTAAATTACTTGTGGATGTGTAGTGATAGTTAACTTACTTGTGGTGGGTAGTGATAGTTAACTTACTTGTGGGTGGGTAGTGATAGTTAACTTACTTGTGGTGGGTAGTGATAGTTAACTTACTTGTGGTGGGCAGTGATAGTTAACTTACTTGTGGTGGGCAGTGATAGTTAACTTACTTGTGGATGTGTAGTGATAGTTAACTTACTTGTGTCGGGTAGTGATAGTTAACTAACTTGTGGTGGGCAGTGATAGTTAACTTACTTGTGGTTGGCAGTGATAGTTAACTTACTTGTGGTGGGCAGTGATAGTTAACTTACTTGTGGATGTGTAGTGATAGTTAACTTACTTGTGGTGGGTAGTGATAGTTAACTAACTTGTGGTGGGCAGTGATAGTGAAATTACTTGTGGTGGGTAGTGATAGTTAGCTTACTCGATGGTGGGTAGTGATAGTGAAATTACTTGTGGTGGGTAGTGATAGTTAACTTACTTTTGGATGGGTAGTGATAGTTAACTCACTTGTGGTGGGCAGTGATAGTTAACTTACTTGTGGATGGGTAGTGATAGTTAACTCACTTGTGGTGGGCAGTGATAGTTAACTTACTTGTGGATGGGTAGTGATAGTTAACTCACTTGTGGTGGGCAGTGATAGTTAACTCACTTGTTGTGGGTAGTGATAGTTAACTTACTTGTGGGTGGGCAGTGATAGTTAACTTACTTGTGGTGGGCAGTTGTAGTTAACTTACTTGTGGTGGGCAGTGATAGTTAACTTACTTGTGGTGGGCAGTGATAGTTAACTAACTTGTGGTGGGTAGTGATAGTGAAATTACTTGTGGTGGGAAGTGATAGTTAACTTACTTGTTGGTGGGTATTGATAGTGAAATTACTTGTGGTGTGTAGTGATAGTTAACTTACTTGTGGATGGGTAGTGATAGTTAACTCACTTGTGGTGGGCAGTGATAGTTAACTTACTTGTGGTGGGCAGTGATAGTTAAACTCACTTGTGGTGGGCAGTGATAGTTAACTTACTTGTGGTGGGCAGTGATAGTTAACTTACTTGTGGTGGGCAGTGATAGTTAACTCACTTGTGGTGGGCAGTGATAGTTAACTCACTTGTGGTGGGCAGTGATAGTTAACTCACTTGTGGTGGGCAGTGATAGTTAACTCACTTGTGGTGGGTAGTGATAGTTAACTTACTTGTGGTGGGTACTAGTAAGGTAGTAGCTTACTTGTTGGTAGATGGCTAATCACGTTATACGAGCATTCTTCACAGCAGTCACGTGCTTTGCTCGGGTCATAACATTCCCGTGCAGGTAGTGTGTAACACTGACTCGGTGTATGGTCACCATATCTACAGCTGTCTGTAATAAAGAAAACATAAACGTTAGTTCTGTGGTTTTGAAAAACAGAACTTTTATAAAAAGTGTTAAAGTTTCTGCTGAAAAAAAATTTATGGACAGGGTAAAACTTTCCGTTTAACTCCTATTTCCTAGAATGTTTAAAGTAAGTAAAATACTATTATTGGAAAGAGATATATCATTTCTGTAAGGTAGTAATATCAATAAAGCATGTATACAACTTTTTATGATACGTGTTTAAGTCATGCAGTATTTCGTGAAATATAGCCACTGTTCCACGTATAATTTAGATGTATCACAAATTCCTATTTATTGTTACACTGGACTAGGAAGTACCTGGATATTTTAACCTGAAACGTCTTATTTCATATTCAAAACTCTAATAATAAATAAGTATCCGGAAGTCAGTACACATGCTCCTGCTATTATTCTCTACACCATGGATATACAGGTACGTAGATCTATGTCTGCACCAATTTGACAAAAATGAACAAAACAGCAGAGTATCGTATGTCGCCTTTAGTTTTATTATGCATATTTACATTATTTCGTAACTTCTTTTCGGTTTGTTTTATCTTATTATGTTATATCAGCATGCGCATATGTACTGTTGGATAATCGGGCATAGCGTATTATGTATTACACAACAAGTTAGTAATAACACAAAAAGTAGTGTATATTTAGTTGTTAGTATTGAATGCAAAAGAAAAAAAACACAACTGTTTTGTCGGAGTGTTTTCTTATAACAGATTAAGAGTAATATATCCTAGTCGTTTAGCACCTACTAAGTGACTTTCTTGTATATGTTATTCATATGTACATGATCATCGTGACTTTCTTGTATATGTTATTCATATGTACATGATCATCGTTGTGTTTACTTGTACTTCCTATTAACGTTGCTTAGTTTGTTCGAGGATATATCCTGGTGAGGATTTCCTTATTTACACTGTCCCGTTTGATTGTGGTGACAATAAAGGGTGAGGTTTGATACACCGTAGAGCATGGTTTACCCCGCCCCGCCCAACTCCCTCTACAAATCGCCAACCATGTAGGCTTTGCGGCTAACAAACGTCAATGTCAATGAGAACTCTTGAAAGCAACACGCACAAACATGAGAGAAAATTAGCAGACTCGGTTTTATATTGAGTCCGTTCATATAATTTGCAACACCTCTCACGCCACCTAGCACCGGCTAAAGTGGTATAACTTTAAATGCACACGGAAAGTAAATCACTGTGATATTCATGCCTGGTGTAGTTCATGCCTGGTGTAGTCGAAAGGAGTTCCCAAATATATAATATCTAACTTGTTTGTCATTAAAGGCATGTTTGAGAAATTAAGGCCTGTTTTTCTGGCTGTTTTTCTGGCTGAAATTACTTTATTGACTTGCTTGTGAGAGCTAAGAACCATTTGCATGTTTGTATGATGATTTTATTTTTTAACTTGAAAGTTTTGAAAGTGAAAGTAGAACACATGTAAGAAGAGTCGAATGAATGCAGTTTGTTCACGGAGTCAACAAAGATCAGAATTTAATTTTCTTATATGCCACATGACCCATACTATTCTGAGCAGTTTTCTAAAGAGTAAGGTCTCTATGCAAGTGAATCTTAGTTTGAACTTCATTTTGAAAAACGGCTAACGAGAAAGCTTGGAAAATATTGTACAGGACGCAATGGGATTTGTTTTACTTCCGGTACACATTTAAGCCACAAATACTGGGCTTGGTGATCCCAACTGACCAGTAAGTAATAAAACTACTTTAGTCAAAACTGCGACCATGGTAGCTTTACGTCGCTCGGCTGACAATCGCCAACTGAGAAAACTGCGACATGGCGGATATGCGTTGCTCGGCTACCAATCGGAATGTTAATGTTATATTCCACTAAATCAGCCGGATATGCTCGCCTGGTGCATCGAAAGTAGTTCTGTATTAAAGTGATAATCCTTTTTTCTCTAAAAACTTGCTTCCTGTTAGTTTTTGACTGTATTCTGGACATGTTGTTGATATTTGAAAATGAAACTCATCATGTTTTTGTTTTTTTTATATAAATTTAGACAAGGTATGACATTTAACCCGGTGTTTGTATACAGCTGTTTACTTGCATGATAAATTAAGTTTCCCATAATTCTAATCAGGCTATAGTTTTTAAAAGGTTGTCAAAAATTCTCACTTTACTATGGAAGGGGCATGGATACTCATTTACACTAATATAACATTAAGTGCGAAACACTATTATTAGCATGCAAATCTGAACTAAAATATCAAAATGAAACGTTCTAATTAGTTAATAACTGCTTAATACGGGTAACCTTTGTCATCAAAATATGCATAATATGAGCAAGTTTCGCAACATTCTTGCTCTGTATCGGTGTCGTAACAATCGTGTGACATTACCCTCCAACAACGCCGGCGTCTATCGCCGTAGGCACATTTTTTATCTGGAAACAAAATAGTATTATATTCCTGTAGCAGACCGATCTGTGAGGCACATTTTTTATCTGGAAACAAAACTGTATTCATTTCCTGTAGCAGACCGATCTGTGAGGCACATTTTTACCTCAAACCTGCTTACATATTATTAATTAAAAATTCATTATTTTTTTAAATATTTTTTATATAGATATTTTGTTTTTAGATCTATTGGTCATATGCCAGTAGTGCTTACTCTATGGTCTACTGTCCGTCGTCCGTCTGTTAACTTTGTGACGTCAACACTCAACTATTCATTTTACATCTGGGCCCCGTTTTATTAAACATCTTACGATAAGTCTCAAATTTTAAAACTGTTCACACTATTGCACCTAAACATTCAATGTAGACAATTATGTGTGCATTATGTGCAGAAATATCAAATGTATAAGAAAATGAAACGAAATCGCGTTCATTTGTCAATTGTAAATCAAAGTAAAGAATTTAAGAAATTAACTTACGATCAAAACTGTCTTAAGTTGTTTCATAAAACCGGGCCCATTACCAACTTAACCAAAGTCTTAATATCGATGAAAGCTCGGATGAGTTCTAAAACCACCAATGTCGGATAATCAAAAATATCCTTTAAAGCAAAGAAAATCATTGCAAAACTGAGTAAAAGTAAATATACAAATGTAAAATGTATACATGGTATGCTTATATTTCATTTGCAGTGATTTGCTTTGCTTTAGACGATATCTGTCAATATGTCATATATGGTAAAAAGGCATGATGACCATTCGCTTCCATTTATGTTTCTTTGCAATTTTTCAAAAGGTCATATCTTCCTTTTTTCATGGTATTTTGATAAATCTTTCAGCTTTTTTTCAGGTTTTTCAGAGCCCTTTTTAAATAATTCTTGTTTGAAAATATGGCATCATGCCCTTTACTATAGAATTGTACTGGACATATGGTTAAGTACTTGCCAGCTAGCAGTGGTTGATAGAACTGAAAGCATGAGTAGCAACATTCTCTCCTCTTGGCCGTCTCGTAACACTCATATCCGTACCGTATATCCGTGGAACAGCTGTCATCTTCGGAATCCGGACAACCTGATAGCGTATAACGTATAGCAGAATGGTATAGATACACGCATTGACATATGTCATAATGGTATAGAATACTATAGATACACGCATTTACACCTCTATATTATATAACCCTTACATTATATAACATATAGCATAATGCTATAGATACAGACCTTGACATCCCTGACATTATGTAACATATAACTTAATAACTTTAAATTGTTAACTATTGTATTCAACATTTGGCCTTTTTTAAATTGTTAACTATTTTTTTCAACATTTCGGCCCTTGACATTTTTCGAGAAAAAAACGGGAAAAAAGGGCCGAAATATTGAATAAAAGGGTAACAATTGGAAGTTTTAATTATATTTCCCTTGATGGTAAATATATTTTAGAATGTATATTACTTTATAGATATATTAATGTTATTATAAAGACCTCATCACCATGCTCGGTCACTTTTTTGTCTTTCCTTTTTGAAAGAAAAATGAATACAATATAGTGTATTGCGACAACGTAAAGGTTTTGCGTTTATAAAATGTACAGCATGCAAGATAAATGCGCCGATGCGTTGCCTTGAAAAGGCATTGGCACTAATGTTATACTGTTAAACCGTTAAACGTATAAATAATGGTGAGATATGTTCCACTTACTGTTCGATATGAGATAGTCACAAGTCTGGCAACATTTGTTCTTCATTTGCGGGGAATCACAATCAGTTCTGCTTGTATTAGAACAATCCCCACTGTCTCCATACTCACAGCCTGTGTCAGATAATAGATGCCATCATTGGTAAATAGATACATTCAATTGATACTTTCTGTTGCAAAAACTAAGGTTTAATTAACGATAAACTTCATCTTTTCAGGAGGTGGAGCTACTGCACACTCTCTCTTGCACTGTTGTATCATTATCATTATCATCTCCCAAGGCACGTTGCACGTTTCTTGAACATTGTCGGGTCTAATGAATTAATTAAACACGCATACTTGGTACATCGTGTTTAATAAATTTAAAAATAATAAAACAAAAACAGCTTTATTTGTGTATCTCCGTGTGTTTGTTCCTACCTTGTGTATCGTTGCGTGCCTGTTCCGCACATGTTTCACAACATCGTGTCCGTATTGGCTTCGTTATAACATTGGCTTCTGTCTATGCTGTTACACGACGCGTCTCTGTCCCCGTATTTACATGCTGGAATATAATCAATTTATTTTAATGTATTTGAAAAAAAACATGGTTTACAAAGTGAGTGTGCAAATGGTTTCGACTGAGAGATTTTTAACATTTTTAAAAAATAAGATTCATTAAGCAAAAAAAAAAATTGACTGTACCCCTTTACAATATTTTTTTTTTTTAATATGCTTGGATATACCTGAGCATGTAATGGACACTTACCAGGGTGTGTCGTCGTTTTTCACTCCATTGCATGTTTCACAACATTCCCTCTCTATGCTTGTGTTATAGCAGTTAAACGTCAGTATTGTGTCACAGAAGTCT
>JAWPHD010025434.1:0-16299 GCA_037043455.1 Cyrtodaria siliqua
TGCAGATTTAATAAGGCAATATTCCTCTATATGCAGATACAAAGTTCAATAACACATACTATCCATGTCACTGTCCTCATCTTTTTTTTTTTCTTTTTAATTCTTTTGATTTTTTTTTGATTTTTTTTTTTGAACGATTTTCTTATTGAGAACCCTGCTATGACATTAATTTTAGTGTTGAATAGAGGTGTGCGGGTGCTTTTGCCTAGAAAATATTAACTGTATCGTTTCCAGATCTAATAAATTAGCGGCGAAGATCTAGATCTAAATAATATTTACAATATTAACATTTCCCTCGCTAATTTACGAGAAACGATAAGTAACAGATCATCACAGCGCGATCTGTATACACATGATCGCACACGTCGCGATGCATAAAAACGATCGCTATATGTAAAAACTAGATCGCTACGCTTCTAAAATAACCAAAATGTAATATCCTTTAATTCTGACTAAACCCTAAATTACATCTACCATATTCACGGGCCTCTGATAATTCACATACATGTAATGATAGGTGTTAACCTTGGACTAATTCATTGGTGTACACAACGGTTCCGGTGTAGAAAAAAAAAATGTCCCCGCGTCATGAGAAAATCTGTTGCAATTTGTTTAATTCAAAAGGCATGTATTTCAAAATATTATGGCAAATCTATTTCACAGTAGAATAGGCCTAGTTGTTTATTAAATGTATTAAAGGAAGAACTTACCCTTGTGCATTAAATGCTTTTATCATATACTTCCCTATAAATACGTAGTTTTTGAATATACGAGGGGCATCCCAGAAATATTGAGACTTTTGCTATAACATTTTTATTATCTATTCATTTAAAAAGATATTTAGCACCAATGCAGTTTCATATATTATCTTCTATTTCCGAAAGTGACAGTATTACTGATGGCACGAAACACAAGTTTTGTTGTCGCTATAGCAACCATATAAAATGCTGATGCAGGGAGGGTCTCAACGATCTCTTGAGTTGCTTAAGAAATAGTGATATTTCCAGTGAATATACACGTCAAATTTGGCGCGCTTTAGTGTGTGTGTTAGACGACGTCACACGCACATGCTCAGTAAATTTTGACGTCATATCCATTTCCGTTAGTAAACAGTCGGTAAACAATGAGTAGCAGCAAACTTAAAGATCCGAAGAAAATGACGTCAACAGATCCGCATGAAAGTCACGCAGTAATCAAATTTTGTTGTGAACTTGGGCAGACACCTACCCAAACATTGAAACTAATTAACCGATCGTCTATGGAGTCAACTGTATCTCGTGCACTCGTGTTCAGGTGGCACAAGCCGTTTTAGTGAAGGACATGCATCGTTACAAGATGATGAAAAGAGTTGAACGTGTTTGACGTCATTGTTGCAGTTCACGACGTCGTGACGTCGCGACGTCGCTATGACCGTCCCCGCTTCAGCATAGTACTCCTTGCACAGATGTGAATATTTTCAACATTATATGTACAATTATCATGATTCTTGGTAATCTGGTGCACAAAAGATGAAACTATATTTCTTGGGTTTTTTAATGTTGTATTCCCAACGACCTTTGAATAAGAGCAAAAGTCTCAATACTTTTGGGAAGGCCCTCGTATATACAATACAACATAGACTTAGCTAGTCACACCAGACTTAGCTAGTCATACCGACCAGGATGTAGTTGCCGGGCAATAAAGCTTTATCACACGCGTGAAATAAAGGGTTATAAAAATGTCATATCACGGAAATAACGAATGTTCTTATGATTTTTTCAGCGGAGTGATACGGATATTATCGATTAGTTACGATTGTATACGATGTGTCACTCGAATGGTTTGTCGTCTGTTTGTCAACTTGTTTTCGTGCCAGATTAATGGCGATACATCTACATGTGTACGTTGAGCTGTCATCTTTGACCATAACTCTACGGAAATGACTTGACTTGTTATGTTAAGAAGATGAAATAAAAGAGAAGATAGATAGATAGAAGTAAAATAAAGAACAAAATAAGGCATAATACATGGACCATAAAGATAGTTTAACAAATTTATAATAAACTCAATGATATAGAACCATCCTTGGATAAAATAACCATGTTTGACCATTCATTTTCTAAATTAGACAATTTAAAAGTCAATGGCATTCATTTTAACAAATTTCGGAGAGAAAAAATGTCGTGTAGATCTACACAAGTTTACGCGAAAGACGTGCATGAACACATCAAAATGGGATTACATATATTAATAATATTATTGTTTTCTCCTTGGAAAACAGCATAGTAAGTCAGTTAAAGTTGACAGTTCAACAAAATCACTGATGAAGTATATAATAAATAGAATAAAAAATGGGTATTTTCATATCACGCCCTATATACCATGACCCATATTAGCCCTCGGGCTGATATGGTGTCTCAGGTCTGATAATAGGGTGTGATATGAAAATACCCATTTATTATTCTCTATGTATATGGGCCGTACTTACTAACATTATTTGCAGCACACCTGTTTCATAAGAATATAGTTTATAAAGTATTGAACCATGATGATGACCTTACAATTCTGAAATCAGAGAACTGAATGCTGTTTAACGGCTCATCAACACAGTATAGGTTATTTAGAGCCGCCCCAGAGAGAGGGGAAGGATACATAGTAATTTTAGTTTTGATTTGTTTAAAAACAACTGGCCTCCGATTAGGTGCATATAATAGAAAGGTTTTTAAGCATGTTACTCCTTTCTCGTCATAGGGCTAACTTTTGGGGTAAGAAGGTGTCGATACACATTACTTTCACCTACTTTTTCGTTCCGAATCCCCGCTGAGTACTGATTTGTCCTTATTTATTTACAGCTCATTTCATTGTTTTCATCTGAATATGTACCTTTAAGCATTGGCGTCCTTTTAAAATTATCGTAACTTTATAATAACATGTTCTACGTAATTCAGATTTGTTCATAGAGGCTGAATTTTTCTGGCGCAATAATTCTCATTTACTAATAAAATATCTAGCTGGTAATCATGTTTATTTGTTATAAACACATTAAATGACTTCATGTAAGTTGAAAAATGCACATCCGATGAACCCTTTTTTGATGTCCGATACAACCCGTTGACTGTCTAATACTCCCCAGCCGATGGTTTATTACTTCAAACACGTGTAACTGTTTACTCGATTAAGATACATGTGGGGAAAGCCAGAAACGACTAACTTTTCAAGATAACATTAGCTACGAAAAAAAGATTCCCCATTAAATGGCACTTGAATGTAAGTTTCAGGCGAGGGGTGCCATATATGACTACGAGAAATAGGGAAATCAGGGTTGCCTTTGACCATAATTGTCATGACTGTATGACAAAATCGGCGAAAACGGGTGTCACGAAACACCCAAATCTACCCATTTCCCACAAATCCACCCAAATCTTCACGAAACCCACCCCTAAACTTCCCAAATCCACATCAAATCTACCTTATATGGTGTTACAATGATGTTTTTGTACCAAATATCAAAAATAAAATAATCAGTTGAGAAAAATGAAGATATATTTGTTAATTTGTTACTGAATTAACGATTTTTGCGGTATTTTTACACACTGTGATAACAAAATAAATTATTAGCAAATAAATCTGAATCTGAAAAGTACTCCCATCCTTTAAATTGAAGATAATAGGGAGGCGCAATTCAGGGTAACAAATCAGACAATTAAAAGATCTGAAGTTAATATATTACAGGTTTAAAGATTTAAAAACAATAAAAAAACACTGTATCTATGGAAAAAGTAGATTTGAACATGTGAAGGCTACAGCTAGTGGTAGTTCATTCCAGTATCGTATTGTGTGTGGGAAGAAGGAGTTTTGGTGGTAAATAGTGCAAGAAAATGGAATGACAAAGTTCAGGTTTCGCGACGGTAAGAGATGATGATGATCTGCACACAGAAGGTTATTTTGAATTTTGTATAGATTTGTTAAGGAGGTCATTTTTCTTCTATGTTCTAAGGTTGGCCATTTTAGTTCGTTTAGCACTGAGGTCACACTGCTTTGGTAGTTGTAAGGCCAAATAAAAAAGTACCTGTGTTTCTGGTGGCCTGACCGACCCTATTTTTAAGAGGCCGACCCTAAAACTTTTTATGCAAAAATGTAAAAAAAAAAAAAAAATCTGAACAATGAATGATCATAACTTACATGATGGAAGTGCAACATAACACCATTCTATATTTTCCGTAATCCACTGGGCACTAGTGGTATATGCAAATTATTACCAAATTACACAGAAAAAGGAAATATGTAGATACATGTATAGATAACATGGAAATATGTAGGTAAGCCATATGATTTGCATGGATGTCATATGATACATTCAGAGTTTAATGTTTTTTCTTTCAGGTAAACAATGTGATTGCTAATTAACTATTTAACTTATTAGTAAAATGCATGTTAATAAATAGAATCTCACAATTTCTTGTTCAAAAAAAAAAAGCAAAAGAAAAATGCAAAATGCCTAGGTAGTACATAGCTACCCTATTTTTTTTTAGAGCATGCAATAGGAAACACACTTTTTTTTTTGCCTAATCATTAAAAACAAATCTGGCAGCTCTTCTTTGTATTATTTCTATTTTTTGGGTGAGTTCATTTTGCCATGGATGCCACACTGAGGAACAGTATTCTACTTAGGGTCTAACATATGTTTTGTATGAGGACGACCATAAAAAATTGTTGGTTTGCTGTTTCCCTACCTACCCACCAAAAAGGGCCCTACCCAAAACTTTTTATAGCAATTCTTTAACAAAATATTATTTGTTTACTGTTAATATATTTTCTTTAATTTCTTATGGATTTTTACTGTCTTCGGCAAAAAAAAAAAATCACCTACCTACCTACCCCCTTATAAAATCCTGGGTCGGGAAACAGCAAACAAATATATTTTTAAGGATGGCCTGATATTTCTTTAATTTTGCGACTTCTGACATCAATATTTCTTTTGATAAAATTAAGTGTGGTACTGCCTTTGTTTGTGATGTTATTTATGTGAGGTGTCCAGTCTAAGTTTTGGCTAATAGTAACTCCTAAGTATTTTGCATTCTCAGTGGATTTTAGTATTTTGCCATGTAATTTGTAGGGATATTTTATTTTATTTCTTTTTCTTGTAATTATAATTATTTCACATTTATCTACGTTAAATTCCATTAGCCATTCACTTTCATAAAATCAGCCAAAATGAATTTTCAGTTTCACCACAGACATATTAATATTATTGTTATTAGGTCTGTGGTTTCACAGGAAGGACTCTGCCCAATTCAAAATTTTGAATATCCTTAACTTCTAAGGGCATGACATTTATGTAGCAGAGAAAGAGACAGGGGCCTAGAACAGAGCCTAGTGGCACGCCTGATAGTACTTTGCACTCATCCGATCGCATGCCTTCGACTAGTACTAGTTGGGATCTGTCAGAGAGAAATTGATTGTATCCACAGGTACTGGATTGTATCCACAGGTACTGGATGCAGTGTTTGGTACTCCCATGGGGTACCATAGTACTACCCCCCCCCCCCCCCCCCTCAATGGGGTACCCCCACCCCTCCATGGGGTACAACCCAAAAAAACTCCAAACATAACTGAAATGGTCTAATATCACATATAATCATTCAAAATGTAAAGAATATGAAAAAAGGATAGTCAAAACTATGTACATTTTGAATGTAATATTAGACCATTTCAGTTATGTTTGGAGGGTTTTTTTGGGGTTGTAGAGTGAGGGAAGTTGGGTGGGGGTACCCCATATGGAGTCGGGGGGTGGGGTTGAGGGGTACCAAACACCGCGTCCGATACCTGTGATTGTATCCAGTGGGTGGTTTGTGTGTCAAATTTACAACTACATCTTCATTTTGCTCAAATGATTTTTTTGTTGTGATATGTGTCTACTTATCCATTCAACTTACTTTCACTTGCGTGGAAAACCATTTTGAGAATTTAAATGATTCGATAAAAATATTTTTTCTATCACGAGAATGTCAGAAAGCTTCTGAAATGTCTTGAATTTCTCAATTATCTGAGCTTCCGAACTTTGATTTGCAAACAACAAAAATTATTATATGAATCCAGTCTATCCATTAACCGAAATGGACTGAAATGGAGTTGATTTACCGAAATGAACCGAAACGAAGATACAATGCAGCTACAATGGACCGAAATGCGCAGATGATTTCACGAAATGGGGTTTATTTTCACTAAATTAAGGTTAATATACACGAGTAGACGTTTTGAATGTGTGTTTATTATCATCTTTTATAAAATTCAAAATAACTTACTATGTGTTGATCATCACCACCTACAACCATCACGTAATCTGAACTTTGTTATCCCATTTTCAAATACTAAATACCACCAAAACTCTTACTTTCCAAGAACCATACGATACTGGAAATGAACTACCGATACTCACCAAAGAGAGCTCTAGCCTTGACATGTTCAAGTCCAGTCTCCCTCCCCCCACTTCCCATAGATACCAGGGTGTTTTTAGGTTTTTAATCTTGTAAATTACATATTTTTAAAATTTTAACTGTTCCCTGACTTGCGGCTCTCTATGATCTCCAGTATGAAGGATGGGAGTATCACGTAGATACAGATACAGATTATGCTAAATTATGAACAACAGAGTATCTGGTCACTAGATAGCAACCAGGCACGGCGGTATTATCCTTAAAGGCCGGATCTCAAAATCTTCAAAGAGGATATTTGCTCCCCAGGTTCGTACATGGGTGTGGACTGGAAAACAACAAAGTCGCAGATGTACTCAAACACAGATCTTATAACATATTATTAATATGTCTGTGATATGTCTGTGACTCAAAAGATGTTTATAAACACCTAAAATATGAAAATAAATTCAGCCCTAATTTAAAGATGAATGGCCACCTTTTTGGAGTAATAATTTAACTATTAAACATCGAATGAACATTTCTTGATAGTCTCGAAAAGAAACATATATTGAAAACCGCTACTAAGTTGCATGTAAAAATAAGGATTATTTGAATGACTTTTACCACTGCGTGACTGCACGGGGAAATGAAGTAAATAATCTGAATTGTATAGCTGCATGCACAACTATTGCCAGATAATTGATTAATACATTTACCTGTGGATTAATTTACCTATTCAACGTTTTCTACGTCATCAAATAAAATCTAATTCTCGCTTTTCACAGATATTGCAATGTGTGAATTGTAAATATATATTGTTGTGATAATTATTTCGATTTAAATAAACATAAACATGATCATGAAACAAACCATTGCCGGAGAACTTTAACAGTACCTGTATAAATCAAACAATTAAACCTCAACAAATATATAAACTGATGAAACCCGTAATTATTACCAGGAACCTCTAATGAGGTTACCCCCTGATAATTCTTAAATTGGTTCAACAGACTACGGACCTGAGTAACAGGAATATACCATTGCGTGGTCCCGTCTTAATTCCATTAAGCGATGGGAAAGCTTACATTAGCAGGATTTTATAACGGATATTTCGACAATAAAACATGTTTTACTAATAAAATGCGACAACCTGTTTAAAATTAACTATAAAATGTTTTCATTTTACACTATGCAGTTTTTTTAAGCAGGCCTGCCAAAACACTGAGATTTTTAAAATTTAAGATATAAAACGCGTGAAAAGCATTTTAAATGGAGCGCGTACCTTGATTTCAACACTGTTTTTTTTAAGCGCATAATTAATGCAATTGATACAAGTTGATGCATTGTATGATAGTTATAGAGAATAATAAATTAGCAAAGTAATTCGATTAGAAAGACTTGGTTTAGTTTATACCACTGTGACAACTGTTTTGTTGTTGTTTTTTCAAGAAAGTGCACCTACTTTTCTACACAGATGCGTGCTAAGTCACCTCTACAAATTAGAATCATCGTACACAGTAGTAGCTGTTATAGGGGTACCACACACAAGGAGTTGCTAGTTCCTCACACCTACTATTTCATTTAGGTTGACCAATTAAAGAAATCACAGATATTGCTGCATTACGTATGTCGTTATGCCACTGAAGGAACTAAATATGTCCTTAGGTGTTAATTGTATATTCACTCAGTGCATTACACGGATGACCCCTTCTGATTCGACACTTGTATATACTCCTCTGACTAGAGAGCGTAACAGGACCAATTCGGGAAATAGCTGATCAACTGTGAAAGTATAGCTGTTAAATAATGAACATTTTGTTTTGATGGAAAATCCGGAGATTGTATACTTAAAGGGGTTGATGCACTATTTTCAAACATGATTTATTTAAAAGGGCTCTGAAAAACTTAGAAAAAACTGAAAGAATTATCAAAATGTCATGAAAAATAAAGGAGATGTGACCTATTGAAAATGTGCAAAGAACATAAATGGAAGCGGCCATCTTTGAACGATGACGTCATCGCGCCGTTTTACCATATATGGCATATTAACAAAATGTATTTTAATGCAGAGAAAACCACTGCAAATTGATTAAACATAAATACACAGATGTAAAATGTATACATTATACATTTTAGTATTATTTTTAATTTGCAATGATTTTCTTTGCTTTAAAAGACATTTTATCAATATGCCATATATGGCAAAAAGGCGCGATGACGTCATCGTTCAAAGATGGCCGCCTCCATTTATGTTTCTTTGCACATTTTTAATATGTCATACCTCCTTTATTTTTCATGACATTTTGATAGTTCTTTCAGCTTTTTTCAAGTTTTTCAGAGCCCTTTAAAATAAACGGTGTTTGGAAATAGTGCATCAACCCCTTTAAATCCGGAGATCCGGAGAGCGACTGAAAATTTTGCAAGCCTGTTTTTAAAAGCCGAAATTAAGGTTCTATTTCATACCCCCAGCCAACCCCGTTTTCGCTTCTTGGAGAAGGGGTTGGATGGGGTAAGAAAGTTAATACTCGGACCACGTGATGACAACGCGTTTTTCTCCTGATAATTCTAGTATCAATTTAATAAAATTACAATTTTGATGATCTCATTATCTACCTCTAACGAGATTTTCTCCTGATAATTACACACACGCCCTAGCGGGACTGGGGTACCTATCAGGTCTAAATGATACACTAACAGTGTCCTTATGGCCACATACTTTGGCCATTGCGTATAGGAAAATTAAAGTAAGTTACCTGGTAATAATATAAAGACACTGGTGCTAAATATTATTATTCAAACTAATACCATAGCAAGTACATATGCCCTTTAATTAAATAAAGAAACAATGCATGAACATATAAACAATAACTTTGTAGCATACCAAAGGCATGTGAAAGAATGTTGGATCAGGGAGTACGTTATATATATAACGTACTCCCTGGTTGGATATGGTAAGATAATTTACTGTAAATGTCTACTGCAAAACTACTGCACATGATTCTCGTATCGAACACCAAAGTCCATGTAAGTCATAATGTGTGCTCGGTTACAAGTTTTCTCGTGTGCAAATTGGGTATTCTCTTTTGACGCGTTTCTTGGGTATATGTACGGGTGCGGTCTACTGTTGTGATCACTTGAGGATTTGTATTTAGGCAGATACATAGAGTTTGCACCCTCCCACGCACCCTTCATTATGCTATACTATCTTATTTGTATTTGTGTAGATGGGTACATTACATTATTTAGAGATCTTTTGAAAACCTTAGAGAACTCTTTTGGGGTATCTTTTATCTCCTTTTATCTCCTTTTACACATAGCTGTCAAGGCCCAATGTCTGTGGTTAAAATTAATTCATGAATTTTTACTTAGAAATATTCTCTTAATACTGTTCAAATGATCATACATTTTAACTGAATTCATTCAAGTCAAATACTAATTATTTAAGTTATTTTTTAACATTCATTTCGTCGTCCCATAAATAGTCGTGACTGTTGAAGGGTATCATTGTATTTTTGGGTGTAGAAATCGGATAGGTGAAATACGTTTATTAAAAAATATCTACGACAAAAAAAAACGCCGACAACAAAAAATTGGTTACGTATTCAGAATGCGTGAGAACGTAAAATGTATATGCGTGTGGGCGTTATTTAATACAAAAAAGCGTGTGTCTCACGCCCAATGCGTGAGAATTTACAGGTGTATGTGTTTACATATGTTTGTATAGTTATTCATGTGTACATATCTCCTATTTGTGGAATAATTGTTTTTAACATTTGTTTAAAGAAAGTTGTTAGTATTTTCAGAAGTATTCATTCTGTCAATCGTTTCTGTACCAGGAGGACCTTTCTCTTCTCTCGATTTGACTTATTCATATTATTTCCGAAATTCTATATTTATTATCTGACTGATTACATACCATACGCCCATTACCTAAAATTGTTTCTGTTGTTTTACATGCTTGAATTGAATGTTGTTTAACGGGTCATCAACATAGTATAGGTTATTTAGAGCCGCCCCAGAGAGAAGTGAAGGATACATAGGAATCCGGGAACCTGTCCTACTCTTATTATCGAATAGATGCCTATGGTTCTTTAATGTGCTCGGAGGATAGACCGATACACGGGACCGTCCGGTTTACGTCCCCATCCGACGGACGAGGCTAAGGGAAAGTGTGTTGCACAAGAACACACCGACGGAACTCAGTGGCACCACGGAGGATTGAACCCGGGGTCTCCGGTTATCTGACAAATCCGCCGCGCGACCGACTGCGCTAAGCCAGCCCTCTACATAAGATAATATAATAACTGAGTAAGAGTAAGTATATTTTTGGTCCGTTATACAAATGTCCACCACCACGAGACGATGAGTCGTGACTAAGGGCCAGGTCCCTACTTTCAAGCTCAAGGTCACACATACACTTTGAAGGTTATTTCTTAAAAGTTCGTGTCCGGGCTTTAACATCTTTATCTATCATTGAATTTCAGTAATTGTATGCACACATGTCCTCCACTATGAGACGATGTGTCTGTGTCGTGACTAAGCCTTCAAGGTCAAGGTCACGCGTAAACGTTGAAGGTTATTTCTTAAAAGTTCATGTCTGGACGATAACTTCTTTACCTATCATTGTATTCCAATACTATTATACACAATTGTGCACCACCATGAGACAATTTGTCACAACTTTTGACATGTGCCTACCGTCAAGGTCACACACACTTGCACTTTGAAGGTCATTGCTATAATTTCGTGTCCGGGTTATAGATTCGTTAACTATCACTGGATTTTAATAATATTATACACAAATGTTCACTGCCATGTGTCGCGACCAACAGCAAGGTGCCTACCTTCCATATTAAGGTCACACTTTTACTTTGAAGGATTTTGCTATAATTGACTATAACCGAAGGCCATTCGACCATTTGGTCTTCGTAATAAACCAAAATTAAGAGACACTGAAATCGACCTAAATTTGATTGCCAAGTACAAAGTACCACAAATTTCACCGTGGACTTTGGAAACACCAACAATTATGTTTGATCTTTGTAATAGTAACACATCCAATACAGACCCTACTGTCTTTCAAGGCAAATTTAATGAAATTAAATCGAAATACAGTAACTTTCAACATATATACACAGATGGTTCTAAAGATGGAGATAAAGCTGTTGTACACAAAACACAGCATAAAGAGCCGCCTGCCTGACAAGGCCTCTCTCTTTTCAGCTGATTTGCAATTGAACTTGGCTTAAATTATATTCAGGAGTCTGATGATGACCATTGTGTAATCTTTTCTGATTCCCTTTCATCTCTTCAAGCACTGGGTAATAAGAAACATGATAATCCAGTTGTGCTTCAACTTTTAGAAAAGTACAATTCTCTTATAGTTGATAATGTTATTATTTTCTGCTGGCTTCCAAGCCATGTAGGAATCCGTGGTAATGATATATCTGATAGTGCTGCTAAAGCAGCATTAGTTTTACATATATATAATGCCAAATTACCTTATACTGATTTTAAAAGTTGTATTAACACATATACACATAATACACATTCGTAACTCTTGGCAAGCCGCTTGGGATTTGTCAGTTAACAATAAACTCCATTCAATTAAACCGTTACTCGGAGAATGGCGTTCTTCTAGGAGAGGAAGTTGTCCTAGCTCGGTGCAGGATAGGGCATGCATTCATATTTATTGCAAAGTAAAGTGAGCAATTACCAGAATGTATACCCTGCTTTGCACCGTTAACGGTCAAACACATCTTGCTGGAATGTGTCGACTTTGATCCTATGCGTCTAAGGTACTACAATGTTAATACTATGACCGAGTTATTTAATACAGATTTTAGTCTTGTTTTAGATTTCCTGAAGGAAGTCAGTCTATATAAATCATTATAATATGTTCTTGTATATATTTACTTCTTTATATACCCGTTTTGGGGCATTTGTTGATTTACAATTAGTTATTTGTAATTGATTTACAAATAGTTATTTGTAAATACATGTAGTATTATCTTTATATATTTACATTGATTTTTAATTAATCCTTCATTTCTTCATCTTTCATCAGTTTTTTGCGCACAGTATGACCTATTTATGTGTCGACATTCATTCATTCATTCATTCATTCATTCATTCATTCATTCATTCATTCATTCATTCATTCATTCATTCATTCATTCATTCATTCATTCATTCATTCATTCATTCATTCATTCATTCATTCATTCATTTCATTTCATTCCATTCCATTCCATTCCATTCCATTCCATTCCATTCCTCACCCCAGTGGGAATTGTCTACACCCTATTTTTCTGAAAGCCCATTATGTGTAGAGCATTTTGGAACATGTACGTGTACCAACTGGCGACTTGGACTTGACCACGTTACCGGCATTTCGAACATGGTACATAGGGCTATATACAGTATACAGTATACGTTATAAACAGAGAAATAGCGTTGAGCGACCCTCTGCGTACGGCCACTGGGCTGACCCACAGATTTTGCGACACTTCGGGACCGGTGGCCAACCGTCAGCAAAGGTCCCCAGTACATGTGGCACTCGGTCGCTAGTCCATATAAGGGGAAAGGCAACCCGAATTCGAGTCTCGAACATGGCACATAGAGCTATATACAGTTGTATAGAAGGATATAACGTTGAACGACCTTCGGCCGACGGCCGCTGGGCCGACTTAAAGAATGAGTGACACAACGGGACTAGTGGGCAGCCGTCGACAAAGGTCCCGGCAACGAGTGGCATTCAATCGCTAGGCTGTATCAGTGGGGAGGCTACCCGAGTTCGGGTCTCGAACCTCGTAACTCACCTAGAGCTGTATACAGTATAGTTATATATGTATATAGGGAAATAGAGTTGGGCGACCCTCGGCCGATGGTTGCTGGACCGATCCACATATTTTGTGACACAAAGGGACCGGTGGCCATCCGTCGGCAAATGTCCCCGCTATGCGTGGTATTCGGTCCCTAGGCATTATCAGGGTGAGGGCTACCCGAGTTCGAGTCTCGAACATGGCACATAGAGCTATATACAGTTATATAGAGGGAAATAGCAATGAACGACCTTTGGCCGATAGCCGCTCGGCCGATAGCCGTTCGGCCGACCCACATATTTTGTGACACACCGGGACTGGTGGCCAGCCGTCGGCAACGGTCCTCGCTACGCGTGGCACTCCGTCCCTAGGTCGTATCAGGGGGAAGGCTACCTGAGTTCGGGTCTCGAATAACCACCTAGAGCTATACAGTAAATAGATTTGAGCGATCCGCAGCCGACGGCCGCTGGCCAACCCACATGTTTCGTGACACAATGGGAATGGTGGTCAGCCGTCGGCAATGGTCCTCGCTACGCGTGGCACTCAGTCCCTAGATCGTTTCAGGGGAAAGGCTTCCTGAGTTCGGGTCTCAAACATGGCACCTAGAGCTATATACAGTGTAGTTGTATAGAGAGAAATAGCCTTGAGCGTCCCACAGCCGACGGCCGCTGGGCCGACCCACAGGTTTTGTGACTCAACGGGAACGGTGGCCAGCCTCGGCAAAGGTCCCCGCTACGCGTGGCATTCGGTCGCTAGACCGTATCAGGGGGAGGGCTACCTGAATTCGGGCCTCGAACATGGCACCTAGAGCTATATACAGTATAGTTATAGACAAATAGCGTTGAGCGACCCTCGGCCGACGGCTGCTGGGCCGACATGCAGATCTTGTGACACAACGGGACCATCTTGGACGCCATGCTTGATTTCTTTTTATTGTGTTATACCTAAATTTTGGCTAGTATACATATACTCGTTATGAATCGTTATTTATATGGGTCAATGGCAATATCGCCAGGTGAGAGTAGGAATGTTCCATAAAAGAAAAACGGCACTTTTTTCTCTCATCTGGAGATATGTCGTTGTAACATGTATGTGAAGAAAAAAATCCAAATTTCGTTTGTTTTATTAAAAACACATTTCCCTCCAACAAAATAAAGCAGCATTTACCACCTTCTTATGGGGTTTTATGGTATATTATTGCACATTGGACTGCAGAAATGTTATAATATTTATTTTTCCGTTCTTTCTATACACTTTTAATTTTTTCCCAATACCTCAATGCATTACAGAAGTCGGCGATTTTAGTCATTTTTTCACCATTTTGCCCTAAAATATAAATACTTGAGCATATATGTTATTTCTGATACAATACATGACTTGGATATGTATAGTATGCAACATTTTATTGCTTCAAATTGATAAGTTTATGTTCGAACATGGTACATAGAGCTATAATTCCAGATTCCGTAGATTTTTGACGGAAATACACATTTTTCGCCTGAAAATTAAGGCAATATTTTAAGCATCATATGGTTCAGGACTTTTTTCTACTTAATTATTGGACCTTTGTCTATCCAAAATGTTACACTATGTCTTTATTCTATTGTATTCAATATGTTTTTCTAAATTTTAACCCAATACCCAATGGATTACAGAAATCAGCGATTTTAGTAATTTTTTCCAACATTTTACCCTAAAATGCCAATATTTGAGCACATATGTTATATATGATGCCAGGAAAAACTTGAATATGTATGCTGTGCAACATTCTATTGCGTCAATTTGATAAGTTTATGTTCAAACTAATTTTAAAAAATAATTCCAGATTCCGGCGATTTTTGACAAAAATACACATTTTTCGCCCCAAAATTAAGGCATTTCCAAACATCATGCGGTTTGGAACTTTTTTCTATTTAATCACTGGACCTTACCCTGCTGCCCAAAAATGTTACAATATTTCTTTTTTCTATTGTATTAGACATATTTCTAATTTTTAGTTAAATACCCCCTATGTATTACAGAAATCGACGATTTTATTCAATTTTTTAATATTTTTACCCAAAATCTCAATATTTAAGTATCTGATCCATAAATTATATGGTGGGACACGTAGAGATGCGTTCCGAGAAGATTCCATCAATTCAAATTGGTTCTAATATATTCCATTCTTTATCTAAAAAATAATTCCAGATTTCGGCGATTTTCGTCTATAAACGCAACGTTTTCCCCCAAAACTCACTAAAGCCCCAACGCTCAGATGGCACACATGTCTCATTTTGAAGCTTAATGTACGTTCTTCCAGAAATTATACCCTACAAAATTCCCCAGCGGGGGAGGGGGTCTACAGTCAGCTCAAGAACTAATACAGGTGTCAAATTGTGGACTTCCAAAAGAATCCATGAAACGGTGCATGGTTATACCTTAGGATATGTGCTTTAAATAAAATACACGAGACAGATGTGAGGACCCCTTTATACCAGAACAATGAGGCCCTCAAAGGGATATCTGATGTTTCCAACATTGTAAGTACCATTTAATTATTGTACTATCATTTCAAATATATATTTGTTACCATAGCAACAACAGTATGGCAATGAGGCCCAAAACGGATGAGTTATTGCTTAAACACCATTGACAGACAAAACCGTATATTTCTAATTGATAAAAATAATTTCATCTTCGCAGATTATGTTATTTACGTACTTATTTAATACAGTACATTGATATATTCATAAAGGATGAATACAAAACAACTATAATGTAGCTGCTATAATGCCAGTATAACATCACCTGGTCTGTATGAATCCGTAATAGCCATATTTTTAGGGCCTCATTTCACCAAGAGACATTGGTCCCCTGGCGTGTCTCCTGTTTTTTATTTAAAGGTAATACCTTAAGGTTCAAACATGCAAAGTTTCATGCTTTCTTCCGGAAGTCCACATTTATTTCTATACATACCACACTAAGGTCTAACCTCTCACAATATCACCTACTATACCATTCCTCAACAGCGAGAATTGAATTGAATTGGGGTTTTAAGGCGCACCAACACATGAAGAGGTTATATGGCGCCTAAAAGG
>JAWPHD010025435.1:0-16293 GCA_037043455.1 Cyrtodaria siliqua
GAATATATAGGCGTAAGAACTGAATATATATGTGTAAGAACTGAATATATATGCGTAAGAACTGAATATATATGACTAAGAACTGAATATATATGCGTAAGAATGGAATATATAGGCGTAAGAACTGAATATATATGTGTAAGAACTGAATATATATGCGTAAGAACTGAATATATATGTGTAAGAGATGAATATATATGCGTAAGAACTGAATATATATGCGTAAGAACGGAATATATATGTGTAAGAACTGAATATATATGTGTTAGAACTGAATATATATGCGTAAGAACTGAATATATATGCGTAAGAGCTGAATATATATGTGTAAGAGATGAATATATATGCGTAAGAACTGAATATATATGCGTAAGAACGGAATATATATGCGTAAGAACTGAATATATATGTGTTAGAACTGAATATATATGTGTAAGACCTGAATATATATGTGTAAAAACTGAATATATATATGTAAGAACTGAATATATATGCGTAAGAACTGAATATACATTTGTAAGAACTGAATATATATGCGTCAGAACTGAAAAAATATGTGTAAGAACTGAATATATATACGTAAGAACGGAATATATATGCGTAAGAACTGAAAATATATGCGTAAGAACGGAATATATATGTGTAAGAACGGAATATATATGCGTAAGAACTGAATATATATGCGTAAGAACTGAATATATATATTTGATAGAACGGAATATATATGCGTAAGAACTGAATATATATGAGTAAGAACTGAATATATAGCGTAAGAACTGAATATATATGTGTAAGAACTGAATATGTATGCGTAATAACTGAATATATATGCGTAAGAACTGAATATATATGACTAAGAACTGAATATATATGCGTAAGAACGGAATATATATGCGTAAGAACTGAATATATATGTGTAAGAACTGAATATATATGTGTAAGAACTGAATATATATGTGTAAAAACTGAATATATATGTGTAAGAACTGAATATATATGCGTAAGAACTGAATATATATGTGTAAGAACGGAATATATATGCGTAAGAACTGAATATATATGTGTAAGAACTGAATATATATGCGTAAGAACTGAATAGATATGCGTAAGAACTGAATATATATGTGTAAGAACTGAATATATATGCGTAAGAACTGAATATATATGCGTAAGAACTGAATATATATGCGTAAGAACTAAATATATATGCGTAAGAACGGAATATATATGCGTAAGAACTGAATATATATGCGTAAGAACTGAATATATATTTGAAAGAACGGAATATATATGCGTAAGAACTGAATATATATGAGAAAGGACTGAATATATATGCGTAAGAACTGAATATATATGCGTAAGAACTGAATATATATGCGTAATAACTGAATATATATGCGTAAGAACTGAATATATATGCGTAATAACTGAATATATATGCGTAAGAACTGAATATATATGACTAAGAACTGAATATATATGCGTAAGAACGGAATATATATGCGTAAGAACTGAATATATATGTGTAAGAACTGAATATATATGCGTAAGAACTGAATATATATGCGTAATAACTGAATATATATGCGTAAGAACTGAATATATATGACTAAGAACTGAATATATATGTGTAAGAACGGAATATATATGCGTAAGAACTGAATATATATGTGTAAGAACTGAATATATATGCGTAAGAACTGAATATATATGCGTAAGAACTCAATATATATGCGTAAGAACTGAATATATGCGTAAGAACAGAATATATATGCATAAAAACAGAATATATATGTGTAAGAACGGAATATATATGCGAAAGAACTGAATATATATATGTGTAAGAACTGAATATATATGTGTAAGAACTGAATATATATGCGTAAGAACTCAATATATATGCGTAAGAACTGAATATATGCGTAAGAACGGAATATATATGCATAAAAACAGAATATATATGTGTAAGAACGGAATATATATGCGAAAGAACTGAATATATATGTGTAAGAACTGAATATATATGTGTAAGAACTGAATATATATGCGTAAGAACTGAATATATATGCGTAAGAACTGAATATATATGTGTAAGAACTGAATATATATGCGTAAGAACTGACTATATATGCGTAAGAACTGAATATATATGCGTAAGAGCTGAATATATATGTGTAAGAGATGAATATATATGCGTAAGAACTGAATATATATGCGTAAGAACGGAATATATATGCGTAAGAACGGAATATATATGTGTTAGAACTGAATATATATGTGTAAGAGCTGAATATATATGTGTAAGAGATGAATATATATGCGTAAGAACGGAATATATATGCGTAAGAACGGAATATATATGCGTAAGAACTGAATATATATGCGTAAGAACTGAATATATATTTGATAGAACGGAATATATATGCGTAAGAACTGAATATATATGCGTAAGAACTAAATATATATGCGTAAGAACGGAAGATATATGCGTAAGAACTGAATATATATGCGTAAGAACTGAATATATATATTTGATAGAACTGAATATATATGCGTAAGAACTGAATATATATATTTGATAGAACGGAATATATATGCGTAAGAACTGAATATATATGAGGAAGAACTGAATATATATGTGTAAGAACTGAATATATATGTGTAAGAACTGAATATATATGCGTAATAACTGAATATATATGCGTAAGAACTGAATATATATGACTAAGAACTGAATATATATGCGTAAGAACGGAATATATAGGCGTAAGAACTGAATATATATGTGTAAGAACTGAATATATATGCGTAAGAACTGAATATATATGACTAAGAACTGAATATATATGCGTAAGAACGGAATATATAGGCGTAAGAACTGAATATATATGTGTAAGAACTGAATATATATGCGTAAGAACTGAATATATATGTGTAAGAGATGAATATATATGCGTAAGAACTGAATATATATGCGTAAGAACGGAATATATATGACTAAGAACTGAATATATATGTGTAAGAACGGAATATATATGCGTAAGAACTGAATATATATGTGTAAGAACTGAATATATATGCGTAAGAACTGAATATATATGCGTAAGAACTCAATATATATGCGTAAGAACTGAATATATGCGTAAGAACGGAATATATATGCATAAAAACAGAATATATATGTGTAAGAACGGAATATATATGCGAAAGAACTGAATATATATATGTGTAAGAACTGAATATATATGTGTAAGAACTGAATATATATGCGTAAGAACTCAATATATATGCGTAAGAACTGAATATATGCGTAAGAACGGAATATATATGCATAAAAACAGAATATATATGTGTAAGAACGGAATATATATGCGAAAGAACTGAATATATATGTGTAAGAACTGAATATATATGTGTAAGAACTGAATATATATGCGTAAGAACTGAATATATATGCGTAAGAACTGAATATATATGTGTAAGAACTGAATATATATGCGTAAGAACTGACTATATATGCGTAAGAACTGAATATATATGCGTAAGAGCTGAATATATATGTGTAAGAGATGAATATATATGCGTAAGAACTGAATATATATGCGTAAGAACGGAATATATATGCGTAAGAACTGAATATATATGTGTTAGAGCTGAATATATATGTGTAAGAGATGAATATATATGCGTAAGAACGGAATATATATGCGTAAGAACGGAATATATATGCGTAAGAACTGAATATATATGCGTAAGAACTGAATATATATTTGATAGAACGGAATATATATGCGTAAGAACTGAATATATATGAGGAAGAACTGAATATATATGTGTAAGAACTGAATATATATGTGTAAAAACTGAATATATATGCGTAATAACTGAATATATATGCGTAAGAACTGAATATATATGACTAAGAACTGAATATATATGCGTAAGAACGGAATATATAGGCGTAAGAACTGAATATATATGTGTAAGAACTGAATATATATGCGTAAGAACTGAATATATATGACTAAGAACTGAATATATATGCGTAAGAACGGAATATATAGGCGTAAGAACTGAATATATATGTGTAAGAACTGAATATATATGCGAAAGAACTGAATATATATGTGTAAGAGATGAATATATATGCGTAAGAACTGAATATATATGCGTAAGAACGGAATATATATGTGTAAGAACTGAATATATATGTGTTAGAACTGAATATATATGCGTAAGAACTGAATATATATACCTAAGAGCTGAATATATATGTGTAAGAGATGAATATATATGCGTAAGAACTGAATATATATGCGTTAGAACGGAATATATATGCGTAAGAACTGAATATATATGTGTTAGAACTGAATATATATGTGTAAGACCTGAATATATATGTGTAAAAACTGAATATATATGTGTAAGAACTGAATATATATGCGTAAGAACTGAATATACATGTGTAAGAACTTAAAATATATGCGTCAGAACTGAAAAAATATGTGTAAGAACTGAATATATATACGTAAGAACGGAATATATATGCGTAAGAACGGAATATATATGCGTAAGAACTGAATATATATGCGTAAGAACTGAATATATATATTTGATAGAACGGAATATATATGCGTAAGAACTGAATATATATGAGTAAGAACTGAATATATATGCGTAAGAACTGAATATATATGTGTAAGAACTGAATATGTATGCGTAATAACTGAATATATATGCGTAAGAACTGAATATATATGCGTAATAACTGAATATATATGCGTAAGAACTGAATATATATGACTAAGAACTGAATATATATGCGTAAGAACGGAATATATATGCGTAAGAACTGAATATATATGTGTAAGAACTGAATATATATGCGTAAGAACTGAATATATATGCGTAAGAACTGAATATATATGCGTAAGAGCTGAATATATATGTGTAAGAGTTGAATATATATGCGTAAGAACTGAATATATATGCGTAAGTACGGAATATATATGTGTAAGAACTGAATATATATGTGTTAGAACTGAATATATATGTGTAAGAACTGAATATATATTTGTAAAAACTGAATATATATGTTTAAGAACTGAATATATATGCGTAAGAACTGAATATATATGTGTAAGAACGGAATATATATGCGTAAGAACTGAATATATATGTGTAAGAACTGAATATATATGCGTAAGAACTGAATATATATGCGTAAGAACTGAATATATATGTGTAAGAACTGAATATATATGCGTAAGAACTGAATATATATGCGTAAGAACTGAATATATATGCGTAAGAACTAAATATATATGCGTAAGAACGGAATATATATGCGTAAGAACTGAATATATATGCGTAAGAACTGAATATATATTTGATAGAACGGAATATATATGCGTAAGAACTGAATATATATGTGTAAGAACTGAATATATATGTGTTAGAACTGAATATATATGTGTAAGAACTGAATATATATGTGTAAAAACTGAATATATATGTGTAAGAACTGAATATATATGAGTAAGAACTGAATATATATGTGTAAGAACGGAATATATATGCGTAAGAACTGAATATATATGTGTAAGAACTGAATATATATGCGTAAGAACTGAATATATATGCGTAAGAACTGAATATATATGTGTAAGAACTGAATATATATGCGTAAGAACTGAATATATATGCGTAAGAACTGAATATATATGCGTAAGAACTAAATATATATGCGTAAGAACGGAATATATATGCGTAAGAACTGAATATATATATGTAAGAACTGAATATATATTTGATAGAACGGAATATATATGCGTAAGAACTGAATATATATGAGTAAGAACTGAATAAATATGCGTAAGAACTGAATATATATGCGTAAGAACTGAATATATATGCGTAATAACTGAATATATATGCGTAAGAACTGAATATATATGCGTAATAACTGAATATATATGCGTTAGAACTGAATATATATGACTAAGAACTGAATATTTATGCGTAAGAACGGAATATATATGAGTAAGAACTGAATATATATGTGTAAGAACTGAATATATATGTGTAAGAACTGAATATATATGCGTAATAACTGAATATATATGCGTAAGAACTGAATATATATGCGTAATAACTAAATATATATGCGTCAGATCTGAATATATATGACTAAGAACTGAATATATATGCGTAAGAACGGAATATATAGGCGTGAGAACTGAATAATATGTGTAAGAACTGAATATATATGCGTAAGAACTGAATATATATGCGTAAGAACTGAATATATATGCGTAAGAGCTGAATATATATGTGTAAGAGATGAATATATATGCGTAAGAACTGAATATATATGCGTAAGAACGGAATATATATGAGTAAGAACTGAATATATATGTGTAAGAACTGAATATATATGTGTAAGAACTGAATATATATGCGTAATAACTGAATATATATGCGTAAGAACTGAATATATATGCGTAATAACTAAATATATATGCGTCAGATCTGAATATATATGACTAAGAACTGAATATATATGCGTAAGAACGGAATATATAGGCGTGAGAACTGAATAATATGTGTAAGAACTGAATATATATGCGTAAGAACTGAATATATATGCGTAAGAACTGAATATATATGCGTAAGAGCTGAATATATATGTGTAAGAGATGAATATATATGCGTAAGAACTGAATATATATGCGTAAGAACGGAATATATATGCGTAAGAACTGAATATATATGTGTTAGAACTGAATATATATGTGTAAGACCTGAATATATATGTGTAAAAACTGAATATATATGTGTAAGAACTGAATATATATGCGTAAGAACTGAATATACATTTGTAAGAACTGAATATAACTGCGTAAGAACTGAATATATAAGCGTAAGAACTGAATATATATGCGTAAGAACTGAATATATATACGTAAGAACTGAATATATATGTGTAAGTACTGAATATATATGCGTAAGAACTGAATATATATGTGTAAGAACTGCATATATATGCGTAAGAACTGAATATATATGTGTAAGAACGGAATATATATGCGTCAGAACTGAATATATATGTGTAAGAACGAAATATATATATATCAGAACTGAATATATATGTGTATGAACTGAATATATATGTGTAAGAACTGAATATATATACGTAAGAACTGAATATATATGCGTAAAAACTGAATATATATGCGTAAGAACGGAATATATATGTGTAAGATCGGAATATATATGCGTAAGAACTGAATATATATGCGTAAGAACGGTATATATATGCGTAAAAACTGAATATATGTGTAAGTACTGAATATATATGTGTAATAACTGAATATATATGCGTAAGAACTGAATATATTTGTGTAAGAACTGAATGCATATGTGTAAGAACTGAATATATATGTGTAAGAGATGAATATATATGCGTAAGAACTGAATATATATGCGTAAGAACGGAATATACATGTGTAAGAACTGAATATATATGTGTTAGAACTGAATATATATGTGTAAGAACTGAATATATATGTGTAAAAACTGAATATATATGTGTAAGAACTGAATATATATGCGTAAGAACTGAATATATATGTGTAAGAATGGAATATATATGCGTAAGACCTGAATATATATGTGTAAGAACTGAAAATATATGCGTAAGAACTGAATAAATATGCGTAAGAACTGAATATATATGTGTAAGAACTGAATATATATGCGTAAGAACTGAATATATATGCGTAAGATCGAATATATATGCGTAAGAACTGAATATATATGCGTAAGAACTGAAAATATATGCGTAAGAACGGAATATATATGCGTAAGAACTGAATATATATGTGTAAGAACTGAATATATATGCGTAATAACTGAATATATATGTGTAAGAACTGAATATATATGTGTAAGAACTGAATATATATGCGTAAGAACTGAATGTATATGTGTTAGAACGGAATATATATGCGTAAGATCTGAATATATATGTGTAAGAACTGAATATATATGCGTAAGAACTGATTATATGCGTAAGAACTGAATATATATGCGTAAGAACTAAATATATATGCGTAAGAACGGAATATATATGCGTAAGAACTGAATATATATGCGTAAGAACTGAATATATATTTGATAGAACGGAATATATATGCGTTAGAACTGAATATATATGAGTAAGAACTGAATATATATGCGTAAGAACTGAATATATATGCGTAAGAACTGAATATATATGCGTAATAACTGAATATATATGCGTAAGATCTGAATATATATGCGTAATAACTGAATATATATGCGTAAGAACTGAATATATATGACTAAGAACTGAATATATATGCGTAAGAACGGAATATATATGCCTAAGAACTGAATATATATGCGTCAGAACGGAATATATATGCGTAAAAACGGAATATATATGTGTAAGTACAGAATATATTTGTGTTAGAACTGAATATATATGTGTAAGAACTGAACATATGCGTAAGAACTGAACCTATATGTGTAAGAACTGAATATATATGTGTAAAAACTGAATATATATGTGTAAGAACTGAATATATATGCGTAAGAACTGAATATATATGTGTAAGAATGGAATATATATGCGTAAGACCTGAATATATATGTGTAAGAACTGAAAATATATGCGTAAGAACTGAATAAATATGCGTAAGAACTGAATATATATGTGTAAGAACTGAATATATATGCGTAAGAACTGAATATATATGCGTAAGATCGAATATATATGCGTAAGAACTGAATATATATGCGTAAGAACTGAAAATATATGCGTAAGAACGGAATATATATGCGTAAGAACTGAATATATATGTGTAAGAACTGAATATATATGCGTAATAACTGAATATATATGTGGTAAGAACTGAATATATATGTGTAAGAACTGAATATATATGCGTAAGAACTGAATGTATATGTGTTAGAACGGAATATATATGCGTAAGATCTGAATATATATGTGTAAGAACTGAATATATATGCGTAAGAACTGATTATATGCGTAAGAACTGAATATATATGCGTAAGAACTAAATATATATGCGTAAGAACGGAATATATATGCGTAAGAACTGAATATATATGCGTAAGAACTGAATATATATTTGATAGAACGGAATATATATGCGTTAGAACTGAATATATATGAGTAAGAACTGATTATATATGCGTAAGAACTGAATATATATGCGTAAGAACTGAATATATATGCGTAATAACTGAATATATATGCGTAAGATCTGAATATATATGCGTAATAACTGAATATATATGCGTAAGAACTGAATATATATGACTAAGAACTGAATATATATGCGTAAGAACGGAATATATATGCGTAAGAATGAATATATATGTGTAAGAACTGAATATATATGCGTAAGAACTGAATATATATGCGTAAGAACTGAATATATATGCTTAAGAGCTGAATATATATGTGTAAGAGATGAATATATATGCATAAGAACTGAATATATATGCGTAAGAACGGAATATATATGTGTAAGAACTGAATATATATGCGTTAGAACTGAATATATATGTGTAAGAACTGAATATATATGTGTAAGAACTGAATATATATGCGTAAGAACTGAATATATATGTGTAAGAACGGAATATATATGCGTAAGAACTGAATATATATGTGTAAGAACGGAATATATATGCGTAAGAACTGAATATATATGCGTAAGAACTGAATATATATGTGTAAGAACTGAATATATATGCGTAAGAACTGAATATATATGCGTAAGAACTGAATATATATGCGTAAGAACTGAATATATATGCGTAAGAACTAATATATATGCGTAAGAACGGAATATATATGCGTAAGAACTGAATATATATGCGTAAGAACTGAATATATATATTTGATAGAACGGAATATATATGCGTAAGAACTGAATATATATGAGGAAGAACTGAATATATATGCGTAAGAACTGAATATATATGCGTAAGAACTGAATATATATGCGTAATAACTGAATATATATGTGTAAGAACTGAATATATATGCGTAAGAACTGAATATATATGCGTAAGAACTGAATATATATGCGTAAGAACTAAATATATATGCGTAAGAACGGAATATATATGCGTAAGAACTGAATATATATGCGTAAGAACTGAATATATATATTTGATAGAACGGAATATATATGCGTAAGAACTGAATATATATGAGGAAGAACTGAATATATATGCGTAAGAACTGAATATATATGCGTAAGAACTGAATATATATGCGTAATAACTGAATATATATGTGTAAGAACTGAATATATATGCGTAAGAACTGAATATATATGTGTAAGAACGGAATATATATGCGTAAGAACTGAATATATTTGTGTAAGAACTGAATATATATGCGTAAAAAACGGAATATATATGTGTAAGAACGGAATATATATGCGTAAGAACTGAATATATATGCGTAAGAACGGAATATATATGCGTAAGAACTGATTATATGCGTAAGAACTGAATATATATGCGTAAGAACGGAATATATGCGTAAGAACTGAATATATATGTGTAAGAACTGAATATATATGCGTAAGAACTGAATATATATGCCTAAGAACTGAACATATATGCGTCAGAACTGAATATATATGCGTAAGAACTGAATATATATGACTAAGAACTGAATATATATGCGTAAGAACGGAATATATAGTCGTAAGAACTGAATATATATGTGTAAGATCTGAATATATATGCGTAAGAACTGAATATATATGCGTAAGAACTGAATATATATGCGTAAGAACTGAATATATATGTGTAAGAACTGAATATATATGCCTAAGAATTGAATATATATGCGTAAGGTAAGAACGGAATATATATGTGTAAGAACGAAATATATGCGTAAGAACTGAATATATATGCGTAAGAACGGAATATATATGCGTAAGAACGGAATATATATGCGTAAGAACTGAATATATATGTGTAAGAACTGAATATATTATGTGTAATAACTGAATATATATGTGTAAGAACTGAATATATATGCGTAAGAACTGAACCTATGTGCGTAAGAACTGAACATATATGCGTAAGAACTGAATATATATGCGTAAGAACTGAATATATATGCGTAAGAACTGAATATATATGTGTAAGAACTGAATATATATGCGTAAGAACTTACTATATATGCGTAAGAACTGAATATATATGCGTAAGAGCTGAATATATATGTGTAAGAGATGAATATATATGCGTAAGAACTGAATATATATGCGTAAGAACGGAATATATATGCGTAAGAACTGAATATATATGTGTTAGAACTGAATATATATGTGTAAGAGCTGAATATATATGTGTAAGAGATGAATATATATGCGTAAGAACTGAATATATATGCGTAAGAACGGAATATATATGCGTAAGAACTGAATATATATGCGTAAGAACTGAATATATATTTGATAGAACGGAATATATATGCGTAAGAACTGAATATATATGCGTAAGAACTAAATATATATGCGTAAGAACGGAATATATATGCGTAAGAACTGAATATATATGCGTAAGAACTGAATATATATATTTGATAGAACGGAATATATATGCGTAAGAACTGAATATATATGAGGAAGAACTGAATATATATGTGTAAGAACTGAATATATATGTGTAAGAACTGAATATATATGCGTAATAACTGAATATATATTCGTAAGAACTGAATATATGCATAATAACTGAATATATATGCGTAAGAACTGAATATATATGACTAAGAACTGAATATATATGCGTAAGAACGGAATATATAGGCGTAAGAACTGAATATATATGTGTAAGAACTGAATATATATGCGTAATAACTGAATATATATGTGTAAGATCTGAATATACATGCGTAATAACTGAATATATATGTGTAAGAACTGAATATATATGCGTAAGAACTGAATATATATGTGTAAGAACGGAATATATATGCGTAAGAACTGAATATATTTGTGTAAGAACTGAATATATATGCGTAAAAACGGAATATATATGTGTAAGAACGGAATATATATGCGTAAGAACTGAATATATATGCGTAAGAACGGAATATATATGCGTAAGAACTGATTATATGCGTAAGAACTGAATATATATGCGTAAGAACGGAATATATGCGTAAGAACTGAATATATATGCGTAGGAACTGAATATATATGCGTAAGAACTGAATATATATGTGTAAGAACTGAATATATTTGTGTAAGAACTGAATATATTTGTGTTAGAACTGAATATATATGTGTAAGAACTGAATATATATGTGTAAGAACTGAATATATATGCGTAAGAACTGAACATATATGCGTAAGAACTGAATATATATGCGTAAGAACTGAATATATATGGGTATGAACTGAATATAAATGCGTAAGAACTGAATATATATGTGTAAGAACTGAATATTTGCGTAAGAACTGAATATATATGCGTAAGAACTGAATATATATGCGTAAGAGCTGAATATATATGCGTAAGAACTGAATATATATGTGTAAGAACTGAATATATATGTGTAAGAACTAAATATATATGCGTAAGAACTGAATATATATGTATAAAAAACTGAATATATATGTGTAAGAACTAAATATATATGCGTAAGAACTGAATATATATGCGTAAGAACGGAATATATATGCGTAAGAACTGAATATATAAGCGTAAGAACTGAATATATATATGTTTTTAGAACGGAATATATATGCGTAAGAAACTGAATATATATGAGTAAGAACTGAATATACATGCGTAATAACTGAATATATATGTGTAAGAACTGAATATATATGCGTAATAACTGAATATATATGCGTAAGAACTGAATATATATGCGTAATAACTGAATATATATGCGTAAGAACTGAATATATATGCCTAAGAACTGAATATATATGCGTAAGAAACGGAATATATATTCCGTTTATATATGCGTAAAAACGGAATATATATGCGTAAGAACTGAATATATATGCGTAGGAACTGAATATATATATGTGTTAGAACGGAATATATATGCGTAAGAACTGAATATATATGCGTAAGAACTGAATATATATGCGTCAGAACTGAATATGTATGCGTAAGAACTAAATACATATGTGTAAGAACTGAATATATATGTGTAAGAACAGAATATATATGCGTAAGAACTAAATATATATGTGTAAGAAACTGAATATATATGCGTAAGAACTTAATATATATGCGTAAGAAACTGAATATATATGTGTAAGAACAGAATATGTATGCGTAAGAACTGATTATATTTGTGTAAGAACTGAATATATATGCGTAAAAACGGAATATATATGTGTAAGAACGGACTATATATGTGTAAGAACTGAATATATATGCGTAAGAACGGAATATATATGCGTAAGAATTGAATATATATGCGTAAGAACGGAATATATATGCGTAAGACCTGAATATATATGCCTAAGAACTGAATATATATGCGTCAGAACGGAATATATATGCGTAAAAACGGAATATATATGTGTAAGTACAGAATATATTTGTGTTAGAACTGAATATATATGTGTAAGAACTGAACATATGCGTAAGAACTGAACCTATATGCGTAAGAACCTAACATATATGCGTAAGAACTGAATATATATGCGTAAGAACTGAATATATATGGGTATGAACTGAATATATATGCGTAAGAACTGAATATATATGTGATAGAACGGAATATATATGCGTAAGAACTGAATATATTTGCGTAAGAACGGAATAAATATGCGTAAAAACTGAATATATATGCGTAAGAACTGAATATATATGCTTAAGAACTGAATATATATGCGTAAGAACGGAATATATATGCGTAAGAACTGAATATATATGTGTAAGAACTGAATATATGTGTGTAAGAACTGAATATATATGCGTAAGAACTGAATATATATGTGTAAGAACTGAATATATATGTGTAAGAACTGAATATATATGTGTAAGAACTGAATATATATGCGTAAGAACTGAACCTATATGCGTAAGAACTGAACATATATGCGTAAGAACTGAATATATATGCGTAAGAACGAAATATATATGCGTATGAACGGAATATATATGTGTAAGAAACTGAATATATATGCGTAAGAACTGAATATATATGCCTAAGAACTGAACATATATGCGTCAGAACTGAATATATATGCGTAAGAACTGAATATATATGACTAAGAACTGAATATATATGCGTAAGAACGGAATATATAGTCGTAAGAACTGAATATATATGTGTAAGAACTGAATATATATGCGTAAGAACGGAATATATATGCGTAAGAACTGAATATATAAGCGTAAGAACTGAATATATATATGTTTTAGAACGGAATATATATGCGTAAGAACTGAATATATATGAGTAAGAACTGAATATACATGCGTAATAACTGAATATATATGTGTAAGAACTGAATATATATGCGTAATAACTGAATATATATGCGTAAGAACTGAATATATATGCGTAATAACTGAATATATATGCGTAAGAACTGAATATATATGCCTAAGAACTGAATATATATGCGTAAGAACGGAATATATATTCCGTTTATATATGCGTAAAAAACGGAATATATATGCGTAAGAACTGAATATATATGCGTAGGAAACTGAATATATATATGTGTTAGAACGGAATATATATGCGTAAGAACTGAATATATATGCGTAAGAAACTGAATATATATGCGTCAGAACTGAATATGTATGCGTAAGAACTAAATACATATGTGTAAGAACTGAATATATATGTGTAATAACAGAATATATATGCGTAAGAAACTAAATATATATGTGTAAGAACTGAATATATATGCGTAAGAACTTAATATATATGCGTAAGAACTGAATATATATGTGTAAGAACAGAATATGTATGCGTAAGAACTGATTATATTTGTGTAAGAACTGAATATATATGCGTAAAAACGGAATATATATGTGTAAGAACGGACTATATATGTGTAAGAACTGAATATATATGCGTAAGAACGGAATATATATGCGTAAGAATTGAATATATATGCGTAAGAACGGAATATATATGCGTAAGACCTGAATATATATGCCTAAGAACTGAATATATATGCGTCAGAACGGAATATATATGCGTAAAAACGGAATATATATGTGTAAGTACAGAATATATTTGTGTTAGAACTGAATATATATGTGTAAGAACTGAACATATGCGTAAGAACTGAACCTATATGCGTAAGAACCTAACATATATGCGTAAGAACTGAATATATATGCGTAAGAACTGAATATATATGGGTATGAACTGAATATATATGCGTAAGAACTGAATATATATGTGATAGAACGGAATATATATGCGTAAGAACTGAATATATTTGCGTAAGAACGGAATAAATATGCGTAAAAACTGAATATATATGCGTAAGAACTGAATATATATGCTTAAGAACTGAATATATATGCGTAAGAACGGAATATATATGCGTAAGAACTGAATATATATGTGTAAGAACTGAATATATGTGTGTAAGAACTGAATATATATGCGTAAGAAACTGAATATATATGTGTAAGAACTGAATATATATGTGTAAGAACTGAATATATATGTGTAAGAAACTGAATATATATGCGTAAGAACTGAACCTATATGCGTAAGAACTGAACATATATGCGTAAGAACTGAATATATATGCGTAAGAACGAAATATATATGCGTATGAACGGAAATATATATGTGTAAGAACTGAATATATATGCGTAAGAACTGAATATATATGCCTAAGAACTGAAACATATATGCGTCAGAACTGAATATATATGCGTAAGAACTGAATATATATGACTAAGAACTGAATATATATGCGTAAGAACGGAATATATAGTCGTAAGAACTGAATATATATGTGTAAGATCTGAATATATATTGCGTAAGAACTGAATATATATGCGTAAGAATTGAATATATATGCGTAAGAACGGAATATATATGCGTAAGACCTGAATATATATGCCTAAGAACTGAATATTATATGCGTCAGAACGAATATATATGCGTAAAAACGGAATATATATGTGTAAGTACAGAATATATTTGTGTTAGAACTGAATATATATGTGTAAGAACTGAACATATGCGTAAGAAACTGAACC
>JAWPHD010025436.1:0-16289 GCA_037043455.1 Cyrtodaria siliqua
ACTGCATGGAATTTGTTACAAGCCCGACTTCAATTTTGACTAGCACCGGGCGTCGGGCTATCCAATTTCTGGAGTCCTGTGTGTCTAGGATATTTGTGTATGACTCATGTTTCAGGAGACTTCCAGACATATTTATCTTGTGTTCTTTTGTTGCCATACAATTTTGGAAACTTAACCCTGCGGTCGCCAAGTGTTAAGCATACTTGACTCGAGTCCCAGAAATCACATGTATGATTTCCAGTGGGGTCACATCCCAGATTTTTCAAACAAACTCCCGCAGTATCTTACTTGGGCATGGTACTGTGAATATAGGTCATCCTTGGGAGGGATGTAAAGTAGTCTGTCCAGTGTACAGGGAGAACTATACCCTGTGCAATATCTCTCTGAACTTCTGTGTTAAGCAGTGATACAAAACCAGGGCCCTATATGAATTATATAGAGATTATTTAACTGCTGGGATCGATTATAGGGAAATCCTTCACAAGAGGTAGGCGTGTATTTTTTTTCACGAACGAGCGCATGTAAGTAAAAAAAACAAAGCACGTCTACCATCAAGTAAAGGATTACCCATAGTCGATCTCAGCAGTTAAATAATCTATTTATTACATATTAAATTACGTTTTTGCAAACAAATATTCGCTTTATTGAACGTTGTCGGCGGATGATGTTGACGTCAGCAACACTTTATTGACGTCACGACTCAACGTCGCAACGTTAGTTATTATTGTGTTCTGAGTTCGTTATTAATATTTAGCGATAATGAATATTCTTGCACTGAGTTCAAACACCTGCGCCTCTTTTAGCCATGTTGACGTACAGATAAAGTTGAGTGCTTCGGTGATGCCGAATAATTAAAAATAGACTGAATACAACATTTTTGTTCCTGAAGGATTTACTTTCGAGTGAAAAAAATAAACTTGATAACCAGTCACATTTAGCCAATCTCAATGGCTCGCTTATTTGAGAATTGACTGGAAACGGCAATGCATTCCGTTTGATATTGGCCATCTTCACGGTAATGGATAAAATATGATATGCTGACAAAAACGGTTATTTTGCGTAATTAATTTGTTAAACATAATTGGTACCCAATTTAGAAACAGTCGATTAAACACCGGTTCACACTTGCCATTGTTCCAGTTTACGCTACCGTGTGTACAACTAATTAGTAGGCACTTAAAAGGACACATGGCAATCTTGCAGTATTTGAAATGGGTGTCACAATTTATATATCCAGTATCATTTTTAGCTCTACTGATCAGAGATCAGCAGAGCTTATGCTGTGGTGCGGCGTCCGTCGTCCGTCTGTCCGTCCGTCCGTTAACTTTTATTTGTAGCGACTACTCCTCTGAAACTACTGGATGGATATTCATAAAACTTTATAGAAATGTTGCCCATGAAGTCTAGTTGATCCTAGCAAAAATTCATGTTGATGTGAAATCCAAAATGGCCGCCAAAGCTAAAAATAGATTTTTTAAATTCAAGTTTGTAGCGACTACTTCTTGAAAACTATAAGTGATATTGATATGGGACTTTTTCTAAAATGATCAGCATGACATGATGTTGGTCCTTATCAAAAATCGTTTTGATTCAACGTTAAACACGGCTGCCAGCGGCCATCTTTGTTTACATAGAGTTATATAGTAAAAACTTGTAGCGACTACTCCTCTGAAACTACTTGGCGGATTTTCATGAAACTTTACAGGAATGTTGCTCTTGATGTCTAAATGATCCTAGCAAAATTTCAGGTCGGCCGGAAATTCAAGATGGCCGCCACGGCTAAAAATAAATTTTCAAAATACAAGTTTGTAGCGACTACTTCTTGAAAACTATAAGTGATATTGATATGGGACTTTTTCTAAAATGATCAGCATGACATGATGTTGGTCCTTATTAAAAATCGTTTTGATTCCATGTTAAACACGGCTGCCGGCGGCCATCTTTGTTTACATAGAGTTATATAGTAAAAACTTGTAGCGACTACTCCTCTGAAACTACTTGGCGGATATTCATGAAACTTTACAGGAATGTTGCTCTTAATGTCTAATTGATCCTAGCAAAATTTCAGGTCGGCGAGAAATTCAAGATGGCCGCCATGGCTAAAAATAGATTTTCAAAATACAAGTTTGTAGCGACTACTTCTTGAAAACTATAAGTGATATTGATATGGGACTTTTTCTAAAATGATCAGCATGACATGATGGTTATCCGAGTTGAACATTATTTTGATTCGACATTAAACATGGCTGCCAGTGGCCATCTTTGTTTACATAGAGTTATATAATGAAAACTTGTAGCGACTACTCCTCTGAAACTACCTGACGGATTTTCATGAAACTTCACAGAACTGTTGCGCTTGATGTCTAATTGATCCTAGCAAAATTTCAGGTCGGCCGGAAATTCCAGATGGCCGCCATGGCTAAAAATAGATTTTCAAAATGCAAGTTTGTAGCGACTACTTCTTGAAAACTATAAGTGATATTGATATGGGACTTTTTCTAAAATGATCAGCATTACATGATGTTGGTCCTTGTCAAAAATTATTTTGATTAGATGTTAAACATGGCTGTCAGCGGCCATCTTTGTTTACATAGAATTATATAATGAAAACTTGTAGCGACTACTCCTCTGAAACTACTTGACGGATTTTCATGAACTTCACAGGAATGTTGCTCTTGATGTCTAATTGATCCTAGCAAAATATCAGGTCGGCGGGAAATTCAAGATGGCCGCCACGGCTAAAAATAATTTTTTTAAAAACAAGTTTGTAGCGACTACTTCCTGAAATCAAAATCAATCAGTAGAGCTTCAAGGTCATTGACCTCTTGTTACTTTTACCCTGGTTACATTTAAATAAATAAAATTTTAAGTATTCCTATTTCGTCTTATTATACTATAAGTTTTAATAAATTACTGGTGCAATAATATAAAAAAAAAGAAATAATAGAAGAAAAAAAAATGGCCTAATACAATTCTTATAATTAACATTAATGATTGAACAAATGCAATTTATGTAGAAAAACTAACGGGATGCTGCTAGTTTTTGAAAACTCAAGATTGCCATGTGTTCCTTTAACACTTATCAGTGATCGTAAAGTTCAAAAACACAGACAGGCTGAGTATCTCTGGCTAATTCGTAAGCAAACATTTTCAAATTTTCTGTTTTGATCAACCATTTTGGCCGCTAGAGGGCGCCACATTATTTGATGTTTTACCTGGCTCGATCACGCAGTTAAATCTGTGAATAATGTCACAACTTTATATGACAGATAATGTTGAGCGCGGGGACACAAACCAGTTGATTGACAGCAAGAGGCGTAACAGTGGGCGGAGTCTTATCGCACCAACAATTTGACAGTGGTTTTCAATAAACGCTGACATAATTAGTTTATCGAACTAAATTGATTGTCACTAATTAGCTAAAACACTCAGCGGGATAGTGGCCTATAAACAGTGAAAGACTTTGTAAATTAGAATTCGGGATTTTCCGAGATCTTTTAGACAAAATCGGTCGGAAATTTGGATTCGCCAGACCTGGCGAATTTGGTGTGTATTTCTTACGGGTTTCATTCGCCAGTTCAGGTTACTTTTCGCCTATGGCGATTTGGTGAATGGCCTAGTAAGCCCATACAAATTAACCATTGGTATTCATGAACGATCGTAAAGATGTGTTAATGCTCTGATCAATGAAATGTGAACCCCAAATTGTACTTTTGTTTTCGATCGCTGTCGTACAAATTCGTTACCTCACCGGTTGACTCATAAAATATGTTACAATTTTAGCCGAGTATTTTCATATAAAACTCAAAATGCACCGTCGTATATGCAAGCGTCTAATAATTTGAATCGATAAAGCATGTCGTCTGAGAACAAGTTAAATGTCAACACTAAATTTCCTTCATAGGAGGGAGAACAGCCTAAAAAACAGCGGGTTAAAGTCAATACTTGTCAAAAAAAATAAACTAACATCTTGTGTGGTGTCACATATTAGTACTGTGAACAATTTAACGTTTTTGCAACAACGGTGTCGGACAAACACTGGTATAAATTGTCGTTGAAAGCAGTGGGAAAACCTGAAAAAAACTCCTTTGGGATAGTTTTGTTCTCAAAAAACTGTGGGAACCCTGTAATACACTAACTTTGTACAGACTAGTTCTCCTGCTACTGTGGCTGGCATTCAACAAATAGTGACCTATATCATTGCCATGTGCCGGTTGAATGAATGTTGAAAATGTGTTATGGTCCCCTGCACATTTAGCCAGTAGAGCATCCACAGACTCTTTCACCTCTTGTCTGCACCGTATTTTCAATACTATAACACTTAGAGATACCAAACTTGGTATGTGGATACATCTTGGGATAGCTGTGTGTCGCATACCAAAATAAGGCCACTGTGACTTTGACCTTGACCTGTGACCTCTGTCATAGAAAATGCTTGTCCAGAACATATTTTCAATACTATAACACTAAGTCTTAGAGATAGCAAACTTGGTATTTAGATACATCTTGGGATAGCGATGTGTCGCGTACCAGAATAAGGTAATTGTGACCTTGACCTGTTACCTCTGTCATAGAAAATGCTTGTCCGGACCATATTTTCAATACAATAACACTTAGAAATCCCAAACTTGGTATGTTGATACATCTTGGGATAGCGGTGTGTCGCATACCAAAATAAGGTCACTGTGACCTCTGTCATACCCCAAACATTGTGAGAAGCATCAGTATGAAGTGGAACTGCGCATATACATGAAGTCATGGGGTATGCGTTTGCAAGGGTATTAAAAACCTGTGATAGTTATGGCTCCCCCACACAAAGTGTGGAGGGGAGCCTTATTGATTTTGTGCTGACTGTGTCACAAACGATGTCCGATCAATAACTAGAGAATGGTTGGACCTAGGGTCCTCAAACTTAGAAGGATGGTTGATCATGACCATTAGATGACCCCTATTGATTTTGGGGTCACTAGGTCAAAGGTCAAGGTCGCGGTGACATTGACTATCAAAACGATTCCGATCAATAACTAGAGAATGGTTGGACCTAGGGTCTTCAAACTTGGAAGGATGGTTGGTCATGACCAGTAGATAACCCCTATTGATTGTTGGGTCACTAGGTCAAAGGTCAAGGTCGCGATGACATTGACTATCTTAATGATATCAACAACTACACAATAGTTGGACCTAGCGTCCTCAAACTTGAAGGGATGGTTGGTCATGACCAGTAGATGACCCGTATTGATTTTGGGGTCACTAGGTCAAAGATCAAGGTCACGGTGAAATTGACTATAAAATCGATGTTCACTAGGTCAAAGGTCAAGGTCGCGGTGACATTGACTATCAAACGATGTCTGATCAATAACTAGAGAATGGTTGGACCTAGAGTTCTCAAACTTGTAAGGATGGTTGGTCATGACCAGCATATGGCCCCTATTGATTTTGGGGTCACTAGGTCAAAGGTCAACGATGTCCAATCAATAACTAGAGAATGGTTGGACCTAGGGTCCTCAAACTTGGAAGGATGGTTGGTCATGACCAGAACATGACCCCTATTGATATCAAAACGATCCCCGATCAATAACAAAACAATGTCCAATCAATAACTAGAGAATGGTTGGACCTAGGGACCGTCCTCAAACTTGGAAGGATGGTTGACCAGTAAATGTCACTGATACAGATAGTAGATACAGTCACAGGGATATTGAATATCAAAACGATCTCAGATCAATGAGAACGGTGGACCTAGAGTCGTCAATTATGTCTGTTCGGGCAAGTGGGGGAGCCATACGTTTTTGTCCCATGGACAATAACAATTTCTAGTTTTAGTTTGACATTCTTTTGATCTACATCATTATTAAATTCGCTTAGTTTTGTACACTCTTTTTGTGATGTCTGGGCGATCTCTGTAGTGTAAGGAAACACGCTTTTCTTTCGAGAAAAGAGATTCAAGTTCAAGTCTTGGCAGGGACCTGACACACTGAGTTGTACATACAAATATTTTTTCCAACATCAGTAATGTTGTTTTTGTACAGCATGAACTTAAAAATATGTACATTTGATAGTCATTCATCATATTATTACCGCATGTAAATTGTAATTATTCATACATATTCAGAGTGTGTTTTTATATAATTGTGCTTTAAAAATATTATTTATAGTCAAAAGAATACATATAGCCAGAATACATATTTATAGCCGAAATCACCTATAGCGAATTGTCGGTTTTAACGAAGGTCCTTTTGGTCCAACCCTCCAGTCTTTGCTTTATATAAAAATAGCGAATATAGCACTTCCTTGGTTATAGCAAAGCACTTAAATTGGACGTTTAGTTTCAAATAAAAAACGTTCTATCTTTATTTTGCTTTTCCATTTTGTTTCATCCCATTGCTACACCAAATAGAACTCGCTATTAATTTTACACAAACAAACCACACATGATGCTCTAATTCCAATGCAATGAATTAAAACAAATTATTTACTATGACGACGAGCGGCAATAAGAATGAAAATTGTAAAATATATTTGAAATATATTCTACAATTTTCATTCTTATTGCCGCTCGTCGTCATAGTATATGTTGTATACTATGACTTTTCTTGTTATTATTGTTGTACGAACCATCAAGAATGAGAATTACTGTAGGCGGAAGGGAAACAAATAAAAATAATAATTTGGTAAAGCATAGTTTAATTATTTTAATTTAAAGGAAGGGAATGAAATGTTCTATTAAAATCTGGGAGGAGGTAAAAACAATAAACTATCAAATTCCCTATGGAAAAATAAGATTTCGTTTTGTGGTAGGAGGGTTCGTAAAACAAATTTATATCAAAAAGTAATGGCCTTATTACAACCATGACTTATGAATACCACATTAATTATAACCATGACTTTATATGAATATCACATTCATTACTACCATGACCAATGTATACCAAATTTACTACCATGACCACTTTATAACACGTTATACAACCCATTTACTACCACCATTGCCAGTGTATACCACATTTATCACATTTATAACAACCATGACTAATGTATACCATATTTATTACTATCATGATCTATGAACATCATATTTATTACAACCATGAATACTATCACTCACAATCTCTAAACTCATTTCAACTGGAGATTTCGTTAAACTTCTGAGCAGAAGCTGTGGATGTAGCCAGATTGTGGTTAAACATTTTCATGTTGAATCCAGTGGCTAATGGAGTAGATCTACATTTATCACTGAATAGGGAGCCAGATTAAATTTTTCCTCTAATTGGGCTTACAACAAGATTATTTTTTTCGAAGAATATGAGAGAAGGCTGGATTATTTATTTTTTCAACAATTTGAGGGACTGTTTATTTTTTTCTCTCATGTCAGAACCAAGATAATTTTTTTCAACAATTCAAGGGCCAGAATATTTTTTCAGAAAAAAATCCCAACCCCCCCATCCCCTCCCCCCTCCCCTCGAAATCAAAATGGTCGCTACCTTACTGTTATGAAGGTGTTGCCAATATCCCCCCACCCACCCAGAAATCAAAATGGTCGCTACCTTACTGTTATGAAAAGGTGTAGCCAATATCAATATTTGATGGAGTGTATAACTACATAAATGCCAATAGGGTAGATTACAGCTATATTTAGTAACACCCGAAATATGCTTGTAATGCCTTAGAGCTAATTTAGCATAAGGTTTTGAATCAAACAGTTGAGCAATATGTGTACACTGACCAAGTTTACTTAATTTCATTTGAATCGGGCACCACACCTCCGAGCAATATGTAATGATAGGTTTTATGATGGAATCAAACAATTTTAAGTTCAGTTTAGGTGTAATATTTTTAATGGGCAGTTTTTGCTTCATAAGGTAGAATGCTGTTAAGCCCCTATGTGATAAGTTATTACTGTCAATGAGACCAGATGATTTAATTACTACACCAATGCATTTGTACTCATTTACAATATCCAATTGTTGTCTTTTATATAAAAAGTAAAATCCCTTTAATTTGCGTCCGGATTTATTAAAAATGACTATTTTGCACTTTGCAACATTTAAAGTAAAACTCCATTTATTAAGATAGTTTTCAAGTTTACGGAGTGCCTGTTGAAGGCCTGTACTACTAGAAGAAAATAAGATAATATCATCATCATACGTACATCAAACAGCTTAATTTCTCATTGTCAATAGTGATTTGATCACATGTTTCATCAAAAAGAAGTGGTAGATCATTTACATAAATATTGAACAATTTAGGGCTAAGAACACAGCCTCGCTTAACACCAACTGATGTTGCACATTGGCTTGTTAATCCATGACCTGTCTTAATGCTAAAGTTAACCTTTCTATACATATCAATAATAACTCTTAAAAAATACCACCTATACCTTACGTATGGAGTTCGTAAAAAATACCACCCCGCCACATAGTATCAAAGGCTTTCTCCAGATCTATAAAGCACACAAACAATTTCCCTTAGACAACTAGACATAGCTATACCCCTATAGTTAGATCCTGCATCTCCACCTTTGTGAATAGGTTTAATTAAATTGTTCCTCCAAATCTGGGGAAAGCATGCCTTTTTCAATAAAGAATTAAACAATTTCAAATAGCATGCTAGCATAACAAATGTAGATGATTTGATCATTTCATTAGTGATTAAGTCAGATCCACTGACTTTTTATTTTTAAGACTGGATATAGCTTTGACCAATTCATGTTAACTTATTTCATAATCAAGTTTATTATTTATGTCTATGTCTGTAAATGTATATGATTTATCTCTATTAATATTTTTACAAATAAGTTTTTTAAAGTGCGACAACCATTCCCCGGGTGAAAGAGGTTACCCACCTTCCTCTGAATCTAAGTCTTTATCTGCCTTCTGAATTTTATCCAAAGTTTCCCAGAATGCTTTAGGATTGTTACTTTCTAAGGTGTTTAACATGCTTATCAATGTGTCTTTACATTGTCTATGTTTCTTTCTTACCGTCTGTTTATATTTCTTCTTTGCTGCATAAAACTGTTGTAAGCTAAACACATTACCATTAAGTAATCGAACTTGTCTAGCTTTAGATATCATAACTTGTTTTAGATGAAGGCATCCATTGTCAAACCATTTTTTTTTTTTTTTTTTTTCCTGTGTCTCTTGTTTATACTGATATTTATTTTACAAATACTAAGGCACTCATGTAGTACCGAAGTTAATGTCTCAGTCATATTTTCTGGATCATTAGTTTCATCTTGTGAAAAAGTAAGTATTTTGTTTTGAATATTGGCTGACTGTAATGCATTTGAAAAATCGCATGCCAGCTTGTCAGTCCATTTAATTTTCGAAGGAAGTGGGGATAATTTGTCCTCACATGTGAATGTATCACACTGTGGTAAGTTGTTGCTTAAACAAATAGTAATAAGACAATGGTCAGATAGTTGTAAAACTTTTCAACTTTAAAATACTGAATATTACGCAGCAAATTACAAGAAACCAAACACCAGTCTACTATAGAAGACCCATTATATTTGTGACAAGTTAGTCTGCCCCGAGTGTCACCAAGAGTTCTACCATTTAGACTTCTCATTTGTGTTGATATACAAAGTTCAATTAATTGTTTGCCATGCTCATTGGTGTGGCACGTGTCCATTGCGTTTCTATTAGGATTCACAGTGTCCGAAATATAACAGTGAGGTGTTTGTACAAATTATCATCATATGGAATATAATCTTTGTCTCCTTCAGAACTCTGGCATGAAGTTCTCCGAGCAGAACAACTTGTCCCTTTTCTGCATATTTACAGATTTCAGATTCAATAATATCAGACAGATTTGCACCTCCAGCTTATTTAAGACTATATGATGAGTTCATTGGAGATAAATAAGTAGCATATATATATAAATGTCATTTTGCAGCCCAAAGAAATCTTTACATAATCTTTACATAATTTAAAGAATATATAATCTGGATTTTCAATTTTCTCAAACTTAATACCAGGTTTTAAATGGTTTTTTTATTAAAAGTGCAAGTCCCCCAGACTTCTTTGTTTTATGTGTGGGTCTACAAACTGGGGTAACGGTATAACCATCAAGCTGTATGTCATGGATGTCTTGCCAAGGCCAATGAGTCACCCAAACAAATAATGTCACTTTTTAGGCTGTCTATGCATGTTTTGTCTCTCAATTTATTACATTTTATATTATTTATTTTGGAATGAAACCGTTGATATTATAGTACGATATATTAATATGAATACTTAATACAAACAAAAATTGAGGTTTCGGTAACCCAAGCAAGCAATTGTAATGTGTAATGTGAGGTAGTAATATTATTAAATTTAATCATAAAACAACGTAACACATATAACTATAAACCAATAATAACTAACAAATCTTCCAAGACAGACAACTCATGCATATCAAACTTATAACAGAGGCCATTACATTGACATCTGTCAACGTCTAAGAAGTAGTCAGCGATCACATGATGTGTCATATGACAATAGCTAAAATATAAAAATAGCAACAGAACTTCAACACCGTGACTCCAGGAGGTTCGCATTCTTTAATGTCAAGTCCTCCCTGGTTACTATACTCGTGCCTTTTAGGTTTTTCCTCAGTTTTATCGTGTTAAGTTTGTTGACTCGCGATATAAACTTGCAGATGACCGGTCTGTTTCCCGAATTGCTGAAAGTACCAAGCCTGTGGGCAATGTCGACGTCTCTGGTACCGATATTCATATTTAGTTTAGTGTTTAGCATGGACATCTCCTTTTCGGCCGTTTATTCTTCTGGTTCTCTCGCATTCCTATCGTCCACACCATAAATTCTGATGCTGTAACGGCTGGTGTACTGCTCTAATTCGTTTGTTTGCATTTCCTTTACCCTTAGAGCAAACTGCCTATGAGTTATTGTTTCGCTTAAGGCTGCATTTTCATCCATGAGCCGAAGCGGATTTACTGTCTAGATCCTTTGTCATGTCGAAGGTACGTGAAAGAAGCAGAATGCGTTGCATTTGTTTCGTTATATTTTTATTGAAACAAAGTTATGACATTTATGCGAAGAAGCATGCCAACAGTTTTGTTATGACACTATTATCAAATGTGGAAAGTAATGCAAACTGATTCATGTATGGGCTTTAGGGGACAATAGTCAGGGTCACGTTTATACATTAGGTATATGTATGGGCTTGAAATAAGGGACAATAGTCAGGGTCATATTTCTACATTAGATATATGTATGTGCTTGGAGTAAGGGACAATAGTCAGGGTCAGATGTCTACATAAGGTATATATATATATATATATGGACTTGTATTAAGGGACAATAGTCAGTGTCAGGTGTATACATAATGGGTATGTATGGGCTTTTATTAAGGGACGATAGTCAGAGTCAGGTTTCTACATTAGAAATAGGTATGGGCTTGTAGTAAGAGACAATAGTCAGGGTCAGATGTCTACATAACGTATATGTATGGGTTTGCTTTATTTCGAATTCTAGTGCCTGCACTACAACAAACATCTGTAAACTTTTGACTTCTTGTCTTACTGCCGTTAAAGATCACGTTAAACTATATTGCGATAAAACTTATGAAAACTCTGGGATTAATTTGTGTTGTCTATAAAAAATTCAGGAGACGTTCTTGACAAAATGTTCAATAAACGTCATGTTTCATTTAAGCATTTATGATTGCTCTACAATATATACAACTTTACCACATCACCTTATTAAAGACAAGCTAATTTCTCTTATTCAAAAAACATTCGCTAGAGAAATACTACATTTTTGGCCTGTAATGATATTAAAGCGTTTTTTACTAACGGCAGTTTAGGCAAATATACTATATGGACTTGCTATGAAGTTTGTGAAGCATTCTGCAGTAAAACGTCTCCCCGCGCTTGCAATCAGTACTGTTATTCTTTCGATCTTTGGAGATCGCTGAGCCCGATACTTATTTTTAATTATCGGTGGTACTTTTTCATTTCTTTTTGTTTTCTTACTTAATTTTCGATTCAGTGGTTCCACTACTCCGGCCGATTAAAGGTTCTGGGTATTGTTTAACCACTTATAGGATATGTTGTCTGCTTTTTAATTTAGTCTTTTGACTGTTACTTGTGATATGCAGGCTTCATAACCGCTGCTCCCAACTAAATTCCATTATGTTTATTTCGCTCTTCGGGGCATTTAATTTTATTAGATACTGGGACCATACGCCATTCGACATGGGGAACCAATAAACTCCCTGTCCACCGCCATATGCATGCCATCTTCGGGATGGTTTACATTTTGTACTATTGATTTTATTAATATTGAGTTCTGCTCAACCCGGGGCTAGAGGGCGTGAGCGGTAGCTAGCATATTTCACTACCGCTCATGAACAGTCTCAATCAAACCGAGACTGCAATATTTCGTATGTGTCGTTTTCGGCCGTTTCCAAAGGTCTATTATCATACTTTTTTTCCTATTAGATAATATTTTCATCAGGTATCGAACCACCGTTTATAGACAAATTGTTGGTATCCCTATGGGTCAGGTATGGAACCACCGTTTATAGACACATTGTTGGTATCCCTACGGGTACGAACTGTGCACCACTTGTCACAGATTTGTTTTTATTTTGCTACGAAAGAGATTTCATGTTATGTCTTTCACCAGATCCCCAGGCAGATCTTATTGAAGCCTTTAATGACATCTCTCGGTATCTGGATGACATATTGAACATTGACAACCCTTTCTTTCCAACTATGGATATTTATCCCAAAGAACTTCAGTTTAACAAAGCTAATACATCTGATAATAACGCTTCTTTTCTTGATTTACATCTCTCGATTGAAAATGGTGAAATAATTAGCAAAATCTATGACAAGAGAGATGATTTTAATTGTGACATTGTTAATTATCCCCACTTGGATGGGGATGTTCCCCGAGCAACTTCTTATGGGGTGTATGTGTCTCAACTTATTCGTTTTTCAAAAGCTTGTACTCGAGTTGAGGACTTGAATATTCGTAATCTTTGTAGAACTAAAATGCTACTCAATCAGGGTTACCGTTACCATAACTTCGTAAAACCTTTGCAAAATGTTATTATCGTAGCCCTGATCTGCTTTCCAAATATAAAAGTAATTTAAGGACTCTTCTGCGACAAGGACTATGACTATCACAACCTAACTTCTATGGTTGTGTGATTTATAAACTTCGTAAGATTCTTGGTCATGATCACTTTCATATTATCTTTGTTAAACTTGTTAAAAAGTGTATCAAAAGAGGTTATGACCCTATTAGGCAGGTCATTTTAGCCTTAAATATAGCCTAAGGTAAAAGAAATTGGCACAGAAATTATTTTCACTGATCCAGGTTCGAAACAATATACAAAAAAATATATTCAAAGTCCTCATCTCAAATCACGTGCTAAATATGATTTTTTGGGGTAAAAAGTCAAAAAAGTGAAGAAAATCACTATTTTCTGGAATAAATTTATATCCATTCAGAATATTAGTAAAACATGTATTTATATATGAAATGTTACTGTTAATATTACATAATATTAAGTTTAAATGGAAAAAAAGTATAATTATATATCAAAAGTTTTTGCCTGTTTTTGGGTCCATTTTTTAAAAATAATATATTTTTTAATGGTTTTAGGATAAGATTAATAAAAAATAGCATAAATTCAAATAAATTGTCACTGACATTATTTTAACTGATTATGGTTCCCAAAGATATAGAAAACAATATGTCCAAAATCCTCCTCTGAAATCACATTCTAAATATAATATTTTTGGGGTAGAAAATTGTAAAAATGAAGAAAAATCGCTGATTTTAGGAATACACGAAGTATAAAATCAAAATCTTTTTTTTCTTGTAATCAATTTCCGTACTAACTAAATAATACTTGTTCAAGTCGTTTCTGCATATATATATAATTTGAGTCAAGCAACACTTCATGTGTAATCAGTAGACTTCAAAATATAATATTCTATGTCATAGACATAGAAGGTTAGGTATGTTGATTTATATTGTCTTCTTATCAGTTTGTATTTTACATGTAGCCAACGGAACTCATTTTAATCAGTATCTATTTCGGGTCGTGCCGAATTCTCACAACTTACTCCTCTAGACGAACTAAATGTTGTACTGCAATCTAATTCCATTTTCCTACAACTACAGCTGGTCGTTTTGCATCCTGTTTTGCATGAGCATCTTATCACCTTCAGAAGGAATTCAGGGGCAGGTGATTTGTCCATTTTAAGCGACTTCATGGAGTTATTTTGTATTTCCCAGCCCAATTCAACCGGTATTAACCCATCTTCATTACCTTTCCAGTCCTGTATTTGATACAGTACCGTAGACTGTGATACTTTGCAGCCCCTGATGAAAGGGGTAACATTTTGGGATCTACAACACTTGTGCTTTTGGCACCTTTTCGGCGAATTTATGAACACGTAGTTTGTCCAGTCCTTCTCGCGAATTACTCTTATACAGACACAGTAATGCGGTCTCTCCAGATGCAATAATGTCCTCTTTAGATACTTCGTTTGGTGTTTTGTTGAACATATCTGCAGCCAGATGAAATTCCGAGTTGTTTTCATACGTTTTCAGAACAGTACCCTTCCCAAGTCCATATATCCTTGATGTTGTGTCGCAGTCAAGAATTGCAAAGAAACAGTATATTAGAGCATATTTATTCACCCAATCTACATTTTGTGTCTTGAATGTTCCATACTGTGCTTTTCCAGATATGTACCCGTTCCTCCTGAAGTGTTACCGTATACTAACACAGCAGTATCAACAGATATGTATCATCTCCAACTAATGACGTCTACGTTGTTAAGGAGTAGGTCACAGCTGTCTTTACCATAAGAAGATGCGCATTGTCTGAAGAGTGTACAGTTTCAATACCCGCATTTTGCAACTTATCACTTAGAAGATTAATAAATCTTTGTTTGTTTTTCTTGTTTGTGAGGAACTTACTTTTCTTTCCTCTCAAGATCATTGTCACAGTGAATTTAACTTCCGTCCCAACGCAACCCCTGTTCGCCTCAGATGTGTTGTGTCTTTAGTACTTGGAACATTGTCATATCCATCAAATACCACAGTCGCTTTTCCATACTTCCTTGTAACATGCTCCACATACACATCACATATTTGACCATAGCTGTTAGATTTTGGCCAAGGAATCCGTTGCAAAAGGCAACCGCCATCAAGTATATATTTCATTTCACCAGTGGGTCTTTCACTGTGGTTTTCCTTTATCTCGTATAGCTTCTGCCAATGCTGGCTTATCAGCCTCTCTCAGCAAGTGCGGGGTTTCAAATATTGCTGGAGGGTAAGTGCATAACTCATAAGAGAATATCGAATCCAGTTCGTCTTCTGGGAGTGATTCTTGCCGCAGAAACAAGCCGTTGATATAATAGTTGCGAGTCTACCTTGAAAAGGTCATCGCCTATTTTCAAACCAGCCGTATCCGACATTGTTTTTACTTGATATTTTCGCTTGAAAGCAAAATCCATAACAGTGTTTTCAACCATTTTGTCTAGAATCTTGATCCCAATAGCTTTCGCATCATCTACATTGACACAACTCCACTTGATATACTTTTTAGCTCAGGATCCTTATTAAAGCGGTTTCTTTCACTGAGATATTCTATTAGAATGTTCGTGTCTTTCTTTTCTCTCTGTTGCCGTGCGTTTGAATATCTTTATGCTGGTCATTGGTGATGAATTCTGTTCCTGATATTTGTTGCATAGCCTTGTTGATTTCTGAGCAAGCGGGGCGAGAAAGTTCCCACAGCATCCTCTGTGATTGTCATTCCCCTTCCTCGTGTTAGCCCACCAGTTGTTTTCAAACTTCTCATGAGCATTTGTTCTATGACTAAATCAGTGAAGAGCCCTGCCCAAAATCGATCGCTTTGTCTTAGTACATGATACCCCTCCATAAAGTACCTGTACACATCAGGACTACTTGTTTCTAGTGCTAGCATTTTTGCAAGGTATACGTGTGCCGACCGCATATAAGTTGTGGCCAGATGCTGTGAAATAGGGTAACATATCTAATACTGCATGTAAATGGAGCTTCCAGTTGCCAGATCGTTCTGCCTTAAAAAATCATATCAACCTTCTCCATGTATTGAAGCCACAATCTTGATATGCGACTTTGTTTTAAGTTACTACGGTGCGTATCTACTCTCTCTTTTATGCGCTCTACTACAGCAGATGAACATGCAGATTCAACATCTAACTCACCTGCAAGAACCTGATCAAACACAGTCAATGCACACTCGATATCATTGTCAATGCCTATTCATTCATGTCT
>JAWPHD010025437.1:0-16286 GCA_037043455.1 Cyrtodaria siliqua
CATGACAAGCCAACAATGCGTTCCCCCGTAAGTTTTTCATATGTATACGTACTTTCAACAGATATGCACAAGTCAGAAATGAAACGGGCACTCTATGGCACGCAGAATGATACTTGTTGACATTTCATTGCCAAGGGACGTAATACGTGTACGGGAAAATAGACAAACAGAGATAACTCTAGATTTTTACGCGATCTGATAGTACATATGATCATTATTCATAATAGTAATACGTAAAGAATATAGCTACAATATTATCTGGCTTGTTGTTATGATTGTTAATATGACTATTGTTATAATTATTGCAGCAAACCTGTATCAAGACACAACGTTAATCCGCTTCTCACAGTGAGCCCAGAAGTTGCATGTACAAGCCATGACAAGGCCAACAATGCGTTTCACTCCGTAAGTTTTTCATATGTATACGTACTTTCAACAGATATGCACAAGTCAGAAATGAAACGGGCACTCTATGGCACGCAGAATGATACTTGTTGACATTTAATTGCCAAGGGACGTAATACGTGTACGGGAAAATAGGACAAACAGAGATAACTTGGATTTTTACGCGATCTGAGTAGTACATATGATTATTTATTCATATAGTAATACGTATAGAATATGTACAATATTATCTGGCTTGTTGTTATGATGTTTATATGACTATTGTTATAATTATTGCAGCAAACCTGTATCAAGACTACAACGTTTAATCGCTTTTCAAGTGAGCCCAGAAGTTGCATGTACAAGCCATGACACAGCCAACAATGCGTTCCACCGTAAGTTTTTCATATGTATACAGCACTTTTCAACAGATATGCACACATCAGAAATGAAACGTGCACTCTATGGCACGCAGAATGATACTTGTTGACATTTCATTGCAAGGGACGTAATACGTGTACGGAAAATATGACAAACAGAGATAACTTAGAGATTTTTACGCGATCTGATAGTACATATGATTATTATTCATAATAGTAATACGTAAAGAATATGTACAATATTATCTGCTTGTTGTTATGATTGTTATATGACTATTGTTATAATCTATTGCAGGCAAACCTGTATCAAGACACAACGTTAATCGCCTTCTCAAGTGAGCCCAGAAGTTGCATGTACAAGCCATGACAAGCAACAATGCGTTCCACCGTAAGTTTTTCATATGTATACGTACTTTCAACAGATATGCACAAGTCAGAAATGAAACGTGCACTCTATGCACGCAGAATGATACTTGTTGACATTTCATTGCCAAGGGACGTAATATGTGTACGGGAAAATAGGACAAACAGAGATAACTTAGATTTTTACGCGATCTGATAGTACTTATGATTATTATTCATAATAGTAATACGTAAAGAATACGTACAATAGTATCTGGCTAGTTGGATATGATTGTTAATATGACTATTGTTATAATTATTGCAGCAAACCTGTATCAAGACACAACGTTAATCGCTTCTCAAGTGGCCCAGAAGTTGCATGTACAAGCCATGACAAGCCAACAATGCGTCCACCGTAAGTTTTTCATATGTATACGTACTTTCAACAGATATGCACAAGTCAGAAATGAAACGGGCACTCTATGGCACGCAGAATGATACTTGTTGACATTTCATTGCCAAGGGACGTAATACGTGTACGGGAAAATAGGACAAACAGAGATAACTTAGATTTTTACGCGATCTGATAGTACATATGATTATTATTCATAATAGTAATACGTATAGAATAAGTACAATATTACTGGCTTGTGTTTATGATTGTTAGTATTGGACTATTGTTATAATTAATTGCAGCTAAACCTGTATCAAGACACAACGTTAATCGCTTCTCAAGTGAGCCCAGAAGTTGCATGTACAAGCCATGACAAGCAACAATGCGTTCCACCGTAAGTTTTTCATATGTTATACGCACTTTCAACAGATATGCACACAGTCAGAAATGAAACGTGCACTCTATGGCACGCAGAATGATACTTGTTGACATTTCATTGCCAAGGGACGTAATAAGTGTACGGGAAAATAGGACAACAGAGATAACTTAGATTTTTACGCGATCTGTATAGTACATATGATTATTATTCATAATAGTAATACGTAAAGATAAGGATACAATATTATCTGGCTAGTTGGTATGATTGTTACTAGACTATTGTTATAATTATTGCAGCAACCTGTATCAAGACACAACGTTAATCGCTTCTCAAGTGAGCCCCAGAAGTTTGCATGTACAAGCCATGACAAGCCAACAATGCCGTTCCACCGTAAGTTTTTCATATGTATACGTACTTTCAACAGATATGCACAAGTCAGAAATGAAACGGGCACTCTATGGCACGCAGAATGATACTTGTTGACATTTCATTGCCAAGGGACGTTAATATGTGTACGGGAAAATAGGACAAACAGAGATAACTTAGATTTTTACGCGATCTGATAGTACATTATGATTATTATTCATAATAGTAATACGTAAAGATATACGTACAATATTATCTGGCTAGTTGGTATGATTCGTTAATATGACTATTGTTATAATTATTGCAGCAAACCTGTATCAAGACACAACGTTAATCGCTTCTCAAGTGAGCCCAGAAGTTGCATGTACAAGCCATGACAAGCCAACAATGCGTTCCAACCGTAAGTTTTTCATATGGTATAGCGTGACTTTCAACAGATATGCACAAGTCAGAAATGAAACGGGCACTCTATGGCACGCAGAATGATACTTGTTGACATTTCATTGCCAAGGGACGTAATACGTGTACGGGAAAATAGGACAAACAGAGATAACTTAGATTTTTTACGCGAGTCTGATAGTACATATGATTATTACTTCATAATAGTAATACGTATAGAATATGTACAATATTACTCTGGCTTGTTGTTATGATTGTTAGTATGACTATTGTTATAATTATTGCAGCAAACCTGTATCAAGACACAACGTTAATCGCTTCTCAAGTGAGCCCAGAAGTTGCATGTACAAGCCATGACAAGCCAACAATGCGTTCCACCGTAAGTTTTTCATATGTATACGCACTTTCAACAGATATGCACACATCAGAAATGAAACGTGCACTCTATGGCACGCAGAATGATACTTGTTGACATTTCATTGCCAAGGGACGTAATATGTGTACGGGAAAATAGGACAAACAGAGATAACTTAGATTTTTTACGCGATCTGATAGTACTTATGATTAGTTATTCATAATAGTAATACGTAAAGAATACGTACAATATTATCTGGCTAGTTTGGTATGATTGTTAATATGACTATTGTTATAATTATTGCAGCAAACCTGTATCAAGACACAACGTTAATCGCTTCTCAAGTGAGCCCAGAAGTTGCATGTACAAGCCATGACAAGCCAACAATGCGTTCCACCGTAAGTTTTTCATATGTATACGCACTTTCAACAGATATGCACACATCAGAAATGAAACGTGCACTCTATGGCACGCAGAATGATACTTGTTGACATTTCATTGCCAAGGGACGTAATATGTGTACGGGAAAATAGGACAAACAGAGATAACTTAGATTTTTACGCGATCTGATAGTACATATGATTATTATTCATAATAGTAATACGTAAAGAATACGTACAATATTATCTGGCTAGTTGGTATGATTGTTAATATGACATTGTTATAATTATTGCAGCAAACCTGTATCAAGACACAACGTTAATCGCTTTTCAAGTGAGCCCAGAAGTTGCATGTACAAGCCATGACAAGCCAACAATGCGTTCCACCGTAAGTTTTTCATATGTATACGCACTTTCAACAGATATGCACACATCAGAAATGAAACGTGCACTCTATGGCACGCAGAATGATACTTGTTGACATTTCATTGCCAAGGGACGTAATACGTGTACGGGAAAATAGGACAAACAGAGATAACTTAGATTTTTACGCGATCTGATAGTACATATGATTATTATTCATAATAGTAATACGTAAAGAATATGTACAATATTATCTGGCTTGTTGTTATGATTGTTAATATGACTATTGTTATAATTATTGCAGCAAACCTGTATCAAGACACAACGTTAATCGCTTCTCAAGTGAGCCCAGAAGTTGCATGTACAAGCCATGACAAGCCAACAATGCGTTCCACCGTAAGTTTTTTATATGTATACGTACTTTCAACAGATATGCACAAGTCAGAAATGAAACGGGCACTCTATGGCACGCAGAATGATACTTGTTGACATTTCATTGCCAAGGGACGTAATACGTGTACGGGAAAATAGGACAAACAGAGATAACTTGGATTTTTACGCGATCTGATAGTACATATGATTATTATTCATAATAGTAATACGTATAGAATATGTACAATATTATCTGGCTTGTTGTTATGATTGTTAATATGACTATTGTTATAATTATTGCAGCAAACCTGTATCAAGACACAACGTTAATCGCTTTTCAAGTGAGCCCAGAAGTTGCATGTACAAGCCATGACAAGCCAACAATGCGTTCCACCGTAAGTTTTTCATATGTATACGCACTTTCAACAGATATGCACACATCAGAAATGAAACGTGCACTCTATGGCACGCAGAATGATACTTGTTGACATTTCATTGCCAAGGGACGTAATACGTGTACGGGAAAATAGGACAAACAGAGATAACTTAGATTTTTACGCGATCTGATAGTACATATCATTATTATTCATAATAGTAATACGTAAAGAATATGTACAATATTATCTGGCTTGTTGTTATGATTGTTAATATGACTATTGTTATAATTATTGCAGCAAACCTGTATCAAGACACAACGTTAATCGCTTCTCAAGTGAGCCCAGAAGTTGCATGTACAAGCCATGACAAGCCAACAATGCGTTCCACCGTAAGTTTTTCATATGTATACGTACTTTCAACAGATATGCACAAGTCAGAAATGAAACGGGCACTCTATGGCACGCAGAATGATACTTGTTGACATTTCATTGCCAAGGGACGTAATATGTGTACGGGAAAATAGGACAAACAGAGATAACTTAGATTTTTACGCGATCTGATAGTACATATGATTATTATTCATAATAGTAATACGTAAAGAATACGTACAATATAATCTGGCTAGTTGGTATGATTGTTAATATGACTATTGTTATAATTATTGCAGCAAACCTGTATCAAGACACAACGTTAATCGCCTTTCAAGTGAGCCCAGAAGTTGCATGTACAAGCCATGACAAGCCAACAATGCGTTCCACCGTAAGTTTTTCATATGTATACGCACTTTCAACAGATATGCACACATCAGAAATGAAACGTGCACTCTATGGCACGCAGAATGATACTTGTTGACATTTCATTGCCAAGGGACGTAATACGTGTACGGGAAAATAGGACAAACAGAGATAACTTAGATTTTTACGCGATCTGATAGTACATATGATTATTATTCATAATAGTAATACGTATAGAATATGTACAATATTATCTGGCTGGTTGTTATGATTGTTAATATGACTATTGTTATAATTATTGCAGCAAACCTGTATCAAGACACAACGTTAATCGCTTTTCAAGTGAGCACAGAAGTTGCATGTACAAGCCATGACAAGCCAACAATGCGTTCCACCTTAAGTTTTTCATATGTATACGCACTTTCAACAGATATGCACACATCAGAAATGAAACGTGCACTCTATGGCACGCAGAATGATACTTGTTGACATTTCATTGCAAAGGGACGTACCACGTGTACGGAAAAATAGGACAAACAGAGATAACTTAGATTTTTACGCGATCTGATAGTACATATGATTATTATTCATAATAGTAATACGTATAGAATATGTACAATATTATCTGGCTAGTTGTTATGATTGTTAATATGACTATTGTTATAATTATTGCAGCAAACCTGTATCAAGACACAACGTTAATCGCTTCTCAAGTGAGCCCAGAAGTTGCATGTACAAGCCATGACAAGCCAACAATGCGTTCCCCCGTAAGTTTTTCATATGTATACGTACTTTCAACAGATATGCACAAGTCAGAAATGAAACGGGCACTCTATGGCACGCAGAATGATACTTGTTGACATTTCATTGCCAAGGGACGTAATACGTGTACGGGAAAATAGGACAAACAGAGATAACTTAGATTTTTACGCGATCTGATAGTACATATGATTATTATTCATAATAGTAATACGTAAAGAATATGTACAATATTATCTGGCTTGTTGTTATGATTGTTAATATGACTATTGTTATAATTATTGCAGCAAACCTGTATCAAGACACAACGTTAATCGCTTCTCAAGTGAGCCCAGAAGTTGCATGTACAAGCCATGACAAGCCAACAATGCGTTTCACCGTAAGTTTTTCATATGTATACGTACTTTCAACAGATATGCACAAGTCAGAAATGAAACGGGCACTCTATGGCACGCAGAATGATACTTGTTGACATTTAATTGCCAAGGGACGTAATACGTGTACGGGAAAATAGGACAAACAGAGATAACTTGGATTTTTACGCGATCTGATAGTACATATGATTATTATTCATAATAGTAATACGTATAGAATATGTACAATATTATCTGGCTTGTTGTTATGATTGTTTATATGACTATTGTTATAATTATTGCAGCAAACCTGTATCAAGACACAACGTTAATCGCTTTTCAAGTGAGCCCAGAAGTTGCATGTACAAGCCATGACAAGCCAACAATGCGTTCCACCGTAAGTTTTTCATATGTATACGCACTTTCAACAGATATGCACACATCAGAAATGAAACGTGCACTCTATGGCACGCAGAATGATACTTGTTGACATTTCATTGCCAAGGGACGTAATACGTGTACGGGAAAATAGGACAAACAGAGATAACTTGGATTTTTACGCGATCTGATAGTACATATGATTATTATTCATAATAGTAATACGTATAGAATATGTACAATATTATCTGGCTTGTTGTTATGATTGTTAATATGACTATTGTTATAATTATTGCAGCAAACCTGTATCAAGACACAACGTTAATCGCTTTTCAAGTGAGCCCAGAAGTTGCATGTACAAGCCATGACAAGCCAACAATGCGTTCCACCGTAAGTTTTTCATATGTATACGCACTTTCAACAGATATGCACACATCAGAAATGAAACGTGCACTCTATGGCACGCAGAATGATACTTGTTGACATTTCATTGCCAAGGGACGTAATACGTGTACGGGAAAATAGGACAAACAGAGATAACTTAGATTTTTACGCGATCTGATAGTACATATGATTATTATTCATAATAGTAATACGTAAAGAATATGTACAATATTATCTGGCTTGTTGTTATGATTGTTAATATGACTATTGTTATAATTATTGCAGCAAACCTGTATCAAGACACAACGTTAATCGCTTCTCAAGTGAGCCCAGAAGTTGCATGTACAAGCCATGACAAGCCAACAATGCGTTCCACCGTAAGTTTTTCATATGTATACGTACTTTCAACAGATATGCACAAGTCAGAAATGAAACGGGCACTCTATGGCACGCAGAATGATACTTGTTGACATTTCATTGCCAAGGGACGTAATATGTGTACGGGAAAATAGGACAAACAGAGATAACTTAGATTTTTACGCGATCTGATAGTACATATGATTATTATTCATAATAGTAATACGTAAAGAATACGTACAATATTATCTGGCTAGTTGGTATGATTGTTAATATGACTATTGTTATAATTATTGCAGCAAACCTGTATCAAGACACAACGTTAATCGCTTTTCAAGTGAGCCCAGAAGTTGCATGTACAAGCCATGACAAGCCAACAATGCGTTCCACCGTAAGTTTTTCATATGTATACGCACTTTCAACAGATATGCACACATCAGAAATGAAACGTGCACTCTATGGCACGCAGAATGATACTTGTTGACATTTCATTGCCAAGGGACGTAATACGTGTACGGGAAAATAGGACAAACAGAGATAACTTAGATTTTTACGCGATCTGATAGTACATATGATTATTATTCATAATAGTAATACGTATAGAATATGTACAATATTATCTGGCTGGTTGTTATGATTGTTAATATGACTATTGTTATAATTATTGCAGCAAACCTGTATCAAGACACAACGTTAATCGCTTTTCAAGTGAGCACAGAAGTTGCATGTACAAGCCATGACAAGCCAACAATGCGTTCCACCTTAAGTTTTTCATATGTATACGCACTTTCAACAGATATGCACACATCAGAAATGAAACGTGCACTCTATGGCACGCAGAATGATACTTGTTGACATTTCATTGCAAAGGGACGTACCACGTGTACGGAAAAATAGGACAAACAGAGATAACTTAGATTTTTACGCGATCTGATAGTACATATGATTATTATTCATAATAGTTATACGTAAAGAATATGTACAATATTATCTGGCTTGTTGTTATGATTGTTAATATGACTATTGTTATAATTATTGCAGCAAACCTGTATCAAGACACAACGTTAATCGCTTCTCAAGTGAGCCCAGAAGTTGCATGTACAAGCCATGACAAGCCAACAATGCGTTCCACCGTAAGTTTTTCATATGTATACGTACTTTCAACAGATATGCACAAGTCAGAAATGAAACGGGCACTCTATGGCACGCAGAATGATACTTGTTGACATTTCATTGCCAAGGGACGTAATACGTGTACGGGAAAATAGGACAAACAGAGATAACTTAGATTTTTACGCGATCTGATAGTACATATGATTATTATTCATAATAGTAATACGTATAGAATATGTACAATATTATCTGGCTAGTTGTTATGATTGTTAATATGACTATTGTTATAATTATTGCAGCAAACCTGTATCAAGACACAACGTTAATCGCTTCTCAAGTGAGCCCAGAAGTTGCATGTACAAGCCATGACAAGCCAACAATGCGTTCCCCCGTAAGTTTTTCATATGTATACGTACTTTCAACAGATATGCACAAGTCAGAAATGAAACGGGCACTCTATGGCACGCAGAATGATACTTGTTGACATTTCATTGCCAAGGGACGTAATACGTGTACGGGAAAATAGGACAAACAGAGATAACTTAGATTTTTACGCGATCTGATAGTACATATGATTATTATTCATAATAGTAATACGTAAAGAATATGTACAATATTATCTGGCTTGTTGTTATGATTGTTAATATGACTATTGTTATAATTATTGCAGCAAACCTGTATCAAGACACAACGTTAATCGCTTCTCAAGTGAGCCCAGAAGTTGCATGTACAAGCCATGACAAGCCAACAATGCGTTTCACCGTAAGTTTTTCATATGTATACGTACTTTCAACAGATATGCACAAGTCAGAAATGAAACGTGCACTCTATGGCACGCAGAATGATACTTGTTGACATTTCATTGCCAAGGGACGTAATACGTGTACGGGAAAATAGGACAAACAGAGATAACTTGGATTTTTACGCGATCTGATAGTACATATGATTATTATTCATAATAGTAATACGTATAGAATATGTACAATATTATCTGGCTTGTTGTTATGATTGTTTATATGACTATTGTTATAATTATTGCAGCAAACCTGTATCAAGACACAACGTTAATCGCTTTTCAAGTGAGCCCAGAAGTTGCATGTACAAGCCATGACAAGCCAACAATGCGTTCCACTGTAAGTTTTTCATATGTATACGCACTTTCAACAGATATGCACACATCAGAAATGAAACGTGCACTCTATGGCACGCAGAATGATACTTGTTGACATTTCATTGCCAAGGGACGTAATACGTGTACGGGAAAATAGGACAAACAGAGATAACTTAGATTTTTACGCGATCTGATAGTACATATGATTATTATTCATAATAGTAATACGTAAAGAATATGTACAATATTATCTGGCTTGTTGTTATGATTGTTAATATGACTATTGTTATAATTATTGCAGCAAACCTGTATCAAGACACAACGTTAATCGCTTCTCAAGTGAGCCCAGAAGTTGCATGTACAAGCCATGACAAGCCAACAATGCGTTCCACCGTAAGTTTTTCATATGTATACGTACTTTCAACAGATATGCACAAGTCAGAAATGAAACGGGCACTCTATGGCACGCAGAATGATACTTGTTGACATTTCATTGCCAAGGGACGTAATACGTGTACGGGAAAATAGGACAAACAGAGATAACTTAGATTTTTACGCGATCTGATAGTACATATGATTATTATTCATAATAGTAATACGTATAGAATATGTACAATATTATCTGGCTGGTTGTTATGATTGTTAATATGACTATTGTTATAATTATTGCAGCAAACCTGTATCAAGACACAACGTTAATCGCTTTTCAAGTGAGCACAGAAGTTGCATGTACAAGCCATGACAAGCCAACAATGCGTTCCACCTTAAGTTTTTCATATGTATACGCACTTTCAACAGATATGCACACATCAGAAATGAAACGTGCACTCTATGGCACGCAGAATGATACTTGTTGACATTTCATTGCAAAGGGACGTACCACGTGTACGGAAAAATAGGACAAACAGAGATAACTTAGATTTTTACGCGATCTGATAGTACATATGATTATTATTCATAATAGTTATACGTAAAGAATATGTACAATATTATCTGGCTTGTTGTTATGATTGTTAATATGACTATTGTTATAATTATTGCAGCAAACCTGTATCAAGACACAACGTTAATCGCTTCTCAAGTGAGCCCAGAAGTTGCATGTACAAGCCATGACAAGCCAACAATGCGTTCCACCGTAAGTTTTTCATATGTATACGTACTTTCAACAGATATGCACAAGTCAGAAATGAAACGGGCACTCTATGGCACGCAGAATGATACTTGTTGACATTTCATTGCCAAGGGACGTAATACGTGTACGGGAAAATAGGACAAACAGAGATAACTTAGATTTTTACGCGATCTGATAGTACATATGATTATTATTCATAATAGTAATACGTATAGAATATGTACAATATTATCTGGCTTGTTGTTATGATTGTTAGTATGACTATTGTTATAATTATTGCAGCAAACCTGTATCAAGACACAACGTTAATCGCTTCTCAAGTGAGCCCAGAAGTTGCATGTACAAGCCATGACAAGCCAACAATGCGTTCCACCGTAAGTTTTTCATATGTATACGCACTTTCAACAGATATGCACACATCAGAAATGAAACGTGCACTCTATGGCACGCAGAATGATACTTGTTGACATTTCATTGCCAAGGGACGTAATACGTGTACGGGAAAATAGGACAAACAGAGATAACTTAGATTTTTACGCGATCTGATAGTACATATGATTATTATTCATAATAGTAATACGTAAAGAATATGTACAATATAATCTGGCTTGTTGTTATGATTGTTAATATGACTATTGTTATAATTATTGCAGCAAACCTGTATCAAGACACAACGTTAATCGCTTCTCAAGTGAGCCCAGAAGTTGCATGTACAAGCCATGACAAGCCAACAATGCGTTCCACCGTAAGTTTTTCATATGTATACGTACTTTCAACAGATATGCACAAGTCAGAAATGAAACGGGCACTCTATGGCACGCAGAATGATACTTGTTGACATTTCATTGCCAAGGGACGTAATACGTGTACGGGAAAATAGGACAAACAGAGATAACTTGGATTTTTACGCGATCTGATAGTACATATGATTATTATTCATAATAGTAATACGTATAGAATATGTACAATATTATCTGGCTTGTTGTTATGATTGTTAATATGACTATTGTTATAATTATTGCAGCAAACCTGTATCAAGACACAACGTTAATCGCTTCTCAAGTGAGCCCAGAAGTTGCATGTACAAGCCATGACAAGCCAACAATGCGTTCCACCGTAAGTTTTTCATATGTATACGTACTTTCAACAGATATGCACAAGTCAGAAATGAAACGGGCACTCTATGGCACGCAGAATGATACTTGTTGACATTTCATTGCCAAGGGACGTAATACGTGTACGGGAAAATAGGACAAACAGAGATAACTTAGATTTTTACGCGATCTGATAGTACATATGATTATTATTCATAATAGTAATACGTATAGAATATGTACAATATTATCTGGCTTGTTGTTATGATTGTTAGTATGACTATTGTTATAATTATTGCAACAAACCTGTATCAAGACACAACGTTAATCGCTTCTCAAGTGAGCCCAGAAGTTGCATGTACAAGCCATGACAAGCCAACAATGCGTTCCACCGTAAGTTTTTCATATGTATACGCACTTTCAACAGATATGCACACATCAGAAATGAAACGTGCACTCTATGGCACGCAGAATGATACTTGTTGACATTTCATTGCCAAGGGACGTAATACGTGTACGGGAAAATAGGACAAACAGAGATAACTTAGATTTTTACGCGATCTGATAGTACATATGATTATTATTCATAATAGTAATACGTAAAGAATATGTACAATATTATCTGGCTTGTTGTTATGATTGTTAATATGATATTGTTATAATTATTGCAGCAAACCTGTATCAAGACACAACGTTAATCGCTTCTCAAGTGAGCCCAGAAGTTGCATGTACAAGCCATGACAAGCCAACAATGCGTTCCACCGTAAGTTTTTCATATGTATACGTACTTTCAACAGATATGCACAAGTCAGAAATGAAACGGGCACTTTATGGCACGCAGAATGATACTTGTTGACATTTCATTGCCAAGGGACGTAATACGTGTACGGGAAAATAGGACAAACAGAGATAACTTGGATTTTTACGCGATCTGATAGTACATATGATTATTATTCATAATAGTAATACGTATAGAATATGTACAATATTATCTGGCTTGTTGTTATGATTGTTTATATGACTATTGTTATAATTATTGCAGCAAACCTGTATCAAGACACAACGTTAATCGCTTTTCAAGTGAGCCCAGAAGTTGCATGTACAAGCCATGACAAGCCAACAATGCGTTCCACCGTAAGTTTTTCATATGTATACGCACTTTCAACAGATATGCACACATCAGAAATGAAACGTGCACTCTATGGCACGCAGAATGATACTTGTTGACATTTCATTGCCAAGGGACGTAATACGTGTACGGGAAAATAGGACAAACAGAGATAACTTAGATTTTTACGCGATCTGATAGTACATATGATTATTATTCATAATAGTAATACGTAAAGAATATGTACAATATTATCTGGCTTGTTGTTATGATTGTTAATATGACTATTGTTATAATTATTGCAGCAAACCTGTATCAAGACACAACGTTAATCGCTTTTCAAGTGAGCCCAGAAGTTGCATGTACAAGCCATGACAAGCCAACAATGCGTTCCACCGTAAGTTTTTCATATGTATACGCACTTTCAACAGATATGCACACATCAGAAATGAAACGTGCACTCTATGGCACGCAGAATGATACTTGTTGACATTTCATTGCCAAGGGACGTAATACGTGTACGGGAAAATAGGACAAACAGAGATAACTTAGATTTTTACGCGATCTGATAGTACATATGATTATTATTCATAATAGTAATACGTAAAGAATATGTACAATATTATCTGGCTTGTTGTTATGATTGTTAATATGACTATTGTTATAATTATTGCAGCAAACCTGTATCAAGACACAACGTTAATCGCTTCTCAAGTGAGCCCAGAAGTTGCATGTACAAGCCATGACAAGCCAACAATGCGTTCCACCGTAAGTTTTTCATATGTATACGTACTTTCAACAGATATGCACAAGTCAGAAATGAAACGGGCACTCTATGGCACGCAGAATGATACTTGTTGACATTTCATTGCCAAGGGACGTAATACGTGTACGGGAAAATAGGACAAACAGAGATAACTTAGATTTTTACGCGATCTGATAGTACATATGATTATTATTCATAATAGTAATACGTATAGAATATGTACAATATTATCTGGCTTGTTGTTATGATTGTTAGTATGACTATTGTTATAATTATTGCAGCAAACCTGTATCAAGACACAACGTTAATCGCTTCTCAAGTGAGCCCAGAAGTTGCATGTACAAGCCATGACAAGCCAACAATGCGTTCCACCGTAAGTTTTTCATATGTATACGCACTTTCAACAGATATGCACACATCAGAAATGAAACGTGCACTCTATGGCACGCAGAATGATACTTGTTGACATTTCATTGCCAAGGGACGTAATACGTGTACGGGAAAATAGGACAAACAGAGATAACTTAGATTTTTACGCGATCTGATAGTACATATGATTATTATTCATAATAGTAATACGTAAAGAATATGTACAATATTATCTGGCTTGTTGTTATGATTGTTAATATGATATTGTTATAATTATTGCAGCAAACCTGTATCAAGACACAACGTTAATCGCTTCTCAAGTGAGCCCAGAAGTTGCATGTACAAGCCATGACAAGCCAACAATGCGTTCCACCGTAAGTTTTTCATATGTATACGTACTTTCAACAGATATGCACAAGTCAGAAATGAAACGGGCACTTTATGGCACGCAGAATGATACTTGTTGACATTTCATTGCCAAGGGACGTAATACGTGTACGGGAAAATAGGACAAACAGAGATAACTTGGATTTTTACGCGATCTGATAGTACATATGATTATTATTCATAATAGTAATACGTATAGAATATGTACAATATTATCTGGCTTGTTGTTATGATTGTTTATATGACTATTGTTATAATTATTGCAGCAAACCTGTATCAAGACACAACGTTAATCGCTTTTCAAGTGAGCCCAGAAGTTGCATGTACAAGCCATGACAAGCCAACAATGCGTTCCACCGTAAGTTTTTCATATGTATACGCACTTTCAACAGATATGCACACATCAGAAATGAAACGTGCACTCTATGGCACGCAGAATGATACTTGTTGACATTTCATTGCCAAGGGACGTAATACGTGTACGGGAAAATAGGACAAACAGAGATAACTTAGATTTTTACGCGATCTGATAGTACATATGATTATTATTCATAATAGTAATACGTAAAGAATATGTACAATATTATCTGGCTTGTTGTTATGATTGTTAATATGACTATTGTTATAATTATTGCAGCAAACCTGTATCAAGACACAACGTTAATCGCTTTTCAAGTGAGCCCAGAAGTTGCATGTACAAGCCATGACAAGCCAACAATGCGTTCCACCGTAAGTTTTTCATATGTATACGCACTTTCAACAGATATGCACACATCAGAAATGAAACGTGCACTCTATGGCACGCAGAATGATACTTGTTGACATTTCATTGCCAAGGGACGTAATACGTGTACGGGAAAATAGGACAAACAGAGATAACTTAGATTTTTACGCGATCTGATAGTACATATGATTATTATTCATAATAGTAATACGTAAAGAATATGTACAATATTATCTGGCTTGTTGTTATGATTGTTAATATGACTATTGTTATAATTATTGCAGCAAACCTGTATCAAGACACAACGTTAATCGCTTCTCAAGTGAGCCCAGAAGTTGCATGTACAAGCCATGACAAGCCAACAATGCGTTCCACCGTAAGTTTTTCATATGTATACGTACTTTCAACAGATATGCACAAGTCAGAAATGAAACGGGCACTCTATGGCACGCAGAATGATACTTGTTGATATTTCATTGCCAAGGGACGTAATACGTGTACGGGAAAATAGGACAAACAGAGATAACTTAGATTTTTACGCGATCTGATAGTACATATGATTATTATTCATAATAGTAATACGTATAGAATATGTACAATATTATCTGGCTTGTTGTTATGATTGTTAGTATGACTATTGTTATAATTATTGCAGCAAACCTGTATCAAGACACAACGTTAATCGCTTCTCAAGTGAGCCCAGAAGTTGCATGTACAAGCCATGACAAGCCAACAATGCGTTCCACCGTAAGTTTTTCATATGTATACGCACTTTCAACAGATATGCACACATCAGAAATGAAACGTGCACTCTATGGCACGCAGAATGATACTTGTTGACATTTCATTGCCAAGGGACGTAATACGTGTACGGGAAAATAGGACAAACAGAGATAACTTAGATTTTTACGCGATCTGATAGTACATATGATTATTATTCATAATAGTAATACGTAAAGAATATGTACAATATTATCTGGCTTGTTGTTATGATTGTTAATATGATATTGTTATAATTATTGCAG
>JAWPHD010025438.1:0-16285 GCA_037043455.1 Cyrtodaria siliqua
TGACTTAAAAGAAACACTTAAGACGTATCCGGAGTTCACGCAAGAATTCATGAATAAAATACAAGTGACGTTCAATTTGAAACGGGTATGTGCTATGGTGCTATATGTGTATGTGTATTTTGTTTGTTTGTGTGGTGCTTTACGTCATTTTCAATATATGTCAGGTTATATATGACGGTCGATTTGATTCTGGTGGAGGCAGACCATAGACCACTCACTTTTCCTGGGTAGAACCAGTACTGAACACCCTCCCGCCATCCGTAAGAATCGACACTTCCTCATTTACAAGTCGAGCTCCCAGTGGGATTCGAACCCGCAGCGGTGAGATGCGAGATGGTTAACAGCGAAAGGTCGTTAACCACTCGGCCACGGAGACGCTTTTATATGTGTAGGAAATAGTGTATAAAGTGAAATGTACATATTAAGAAAGCTAAATATAGTAGAAGTTAGTGTTCGTGTTAGTTAAGCGATTTTAACAAATGTAGCGACCGTAGTGGGCGAATGTTGGGGATATATTTTGTTAAATTCCACTTAATTATTATTAAATATCTTGTTTATCAGTTAACCTATGTTTCACCAATTCAATGCACGATGGTATTGATATGTATTATCCATTATAAGGTGATCATGTTGTTCTTGGCATTGTTTTATATATTAATATATGTTTTCCTATATGCCTAATATATTTATACCCCCGCTTCACAAAGTTTCTCCATAGCCGAATGGTTAACGACGTTGCGTTGTTAACCTTCACCTCCCACCGCTGCGGGTTCGAATCCCACTGGGAGCTCGACTCGTAAGTGAGGAAGTGTCGATTCTTACGGATGGCGGAGGTGTACAGTACTGGTTCTACCCAGGAAAGGTGCGTGGTCTGCCTCCATCACAAAAAATCGACCGTCATATATAAACTTACATGTGTTGAAAATGACGTAAAACACAATACAAACAAAGTGAAGTGGGGTTGGGCTATATAGGAATCACGTTGTCCGTATCGTCCCGTCGCCTCCCATCGCGGAACACATTTTTATCCTGTCATTGCTTAACATATTTTTATTACTTGCATCCCTCAAACAATTTTGAATGAATTGTTCCCAAACTTCATATACACATAACAACTGATCAAAAAGCGGAAGTACTCATCACCTTCAGTGATATTTCTAGCTTGTACTGTACCTGTTTCCGAATAATGACACTTCCATGAAACAGATAAAAAATAAAACAAAATGCAAATATTAAAAGAAATACTACTAAATATGCTTTATTGGACGAGCCTCATCATTTGTCATACAGTTGAATAACATCATGTTCTCACGCAATTGCACGTCTAACTGTGATTTACAGTTATCTGTCAAATGAAATAACGCACTTAAAAAACAATAGTTTAATAATTATGTTTTTAATTAACAATCAAACATGTGTACTCCAAATCACACATGCATTGCACTGAACTGTACAACATCACAAACATAAATGTCAGAATTGTGTTGGTCTAGGTATGCCAAAATTAATATGTGTATGTGTGTACGTGTCCGCACCATGAAAGCTATGAATTATTATTTAGCCACCGTTCGTAACGGACAAGACTGCTTAGCCAGTGTACGGACTAGATTCATGTATTAACAAGTTCCAAAAGTATTAACGTGTTAAATTCCCTATCCCGCCATCAACAGGCACATTTTACAACAGATGTACACCGTTTCTAGACCTGCTGACGACGAGGTGTATACCGTTATATAAAATGTACATATTTGGAGTCTCCAAAGTCTCATGATAATCGGCTTTAACCAGCCAGGTCCATATCAAAACTGGAGCGTCCAATTACGAGTTAACAACTCATACTTCATTTTCCCCATATCAGTCACATGTGTGTTAAGAACCCGTGACTAAACCTATATAACTTTAATCGGCACATATATTTTATATGAACTTAACACCTGGATAGAGTTTTGATAAACGACTTTGTATTTGCAGGGCACCTTATTAGAAACCAGAAAAAAATCCAAAATCGACGATGAAACGTTGCGGTTTATTCGACAAAAGCGTCCACATATGCAATCTAAAGGGAGAAAATCCGAAACAGAAAGTAAGTATCGTGAATGGCTCAGTTGACTTCTAACACAAAAACATAACCTTTTTTTAAGATCAACAATTTATTAAAAATGTGTACACAAATTAGAATTGTCCTTGATACTAAATACTGATGTGTCACACAATTAAATACCGCCACATCTGTCAATACCATCATATCCGTCATTACAATCACATCCGTCAATACCGTCACATCTGTCAATACCGTCACATCTGTCAATACCGTAATATCAATCAATACTGTCACATCCGTCAATACCGTTACATCTGTCAATACCGTAATATCCATCAATACCGTCACATCCTTCAAAACCGTCACATCTGTCAATACCGTCACATCTGTCGATACGTCACATCTGTCAATACCCGTCACATCTGTCAATACCGTCACATCCGTCAATACCGTCACATCTGTCAATACCGTCACATCTGTCAATACGTCACATCTGTCAATACCGTCACATCTGTCAATACCCGTCACATCTGTCAATACCGTCACATCCGTCAATACCGTCACATCTGTCAATACCGTCACATCTGTCAATACGTCACATCTGTCAATACCGTCACATCTGTCAATACGTCACATCTGTCAATGCCGTAACATCTGGAAATACCGTCACATCCGTCAATACCGTCACATCTGTCAATACCGTGTCAATACCGTCACATCTGTCAATACCGTCTTAATACGTCACATCTGTCAATACCGTCACATCTGTCAATACATCTGTCAATACCATCACATCTGTCAATACCGTCACATCTGTCAAATGGAACAGCAAATTTTTTCTCTTAACACGGGTGGTCTCTTAATATGCACGCATTTAACATTTACTCAAGAAATGGTGGTCTCTTTAAGAAATGTTCTCTCGGAAGCAAGTCTGACAGTAGTTATAATTTAATCGAATTCTTACGTAATAGACATAAATTGCCATCGTCGTTTTAGATGGAGGTATTTTTACACCCACCTTTGAGACAATGTTTGTTGCGACTTGAGATCATAATAGTTGAGTAGTCATTTTATAAAGTATCCATTTAAAATAAAACGAATCTTGCAATAGACAGACTCAATAAAACCGAGTCTGCTACTTTTATCTCTTGTAGCTTGGTCGGTGACATTTCCTTTGATGAATGCAGAGCATTTAAATCGTTTAATTTAGGGTAATTAAAGGGGCGTGGCTATACCGTACTACAACCAAATACTGGAATTTAGAGTCAATATGACGTCACAGTGTTACTAAGTACACCATGCTATAAAAAATATAGAGTATATCTCTTTAAACACCTCGATGGGCTAAATAAGCCAACTCCCTGAGACCAGACTCTATCTATTACTTGTTTGTGTGTTTTGCTTCCGGGGGACCCCCTTGACTTTCACACTTGGTTGTTGCTGTGTGGCGGCCGTAAAAAGTTGCGCCGATTACAAATCAGTAGTGTTATTACTTACTGGTCCTTTGGGATCATCAAGCCCAGTCGTTGTTGCTTTAAAGTAGAATATCGCTTAAGCCGGTGCTAGGAGGCGCGAGAGGTGTTACACTTAACATTACCCCTCACGAACAGAATCAATAAAACCGAGTCTGCTACTTTTATCTCTTATTTGTGTTTGTTTCTTCCGAGGGATCCCCTTTTCAGTATTTATTGCAATGCAACACTGCCGATTGTCCTTTAATTGTCCATATAAACTTTGCGGTATTGTTGAATAGTAAATAATAACTATAGTTGCACACTTTTGTCAATATTGTTGTGTGATTTTAAGCAAAATGAATTAATCTTATATTCTGAACGGAGACAATAACGTTTCCGTTTAGCCAATTTTAAAACACAGCATTTCACTTTTAATTGAAAATCAACACAACGAATTTACATAGAATTTACATTTAATTCATTCTGTTGAGTTTTCGTTAAAAAATAAAGCCTTAGTTCTGCAGATTATGACATGTTAACATCAGTTCACATGCATGTATTAGATGAGTAATTGTTTTTCTTCAAATCAACAAAAAATAATGGAAACGAAATACTTTTGTTCCTTTTTTATCAGTCAATCAAAACCAATGTTTTCATTGAAAATAGAAGAAAATCGGTAATGTTTCGTTATAAGGCCACACTTAAAAATATCTTAGTTTGCCCAAACCCGGCCTTAGATTTTTCAGATGGGTAGGTAGGTAGGAAAATTCACTTAATGAGAAAATTCTCTTAGGTCGTATAAAATGGGGGTCCAACAGTCCGCCCGATTTTTTCCGAGCACGTTAAATAATATATATGATAAAACTAAGTAACTAAGAGTAGCGCACGGTTCCCGGAATGGTACGAGTCTGTCCGTACTCTCTCTCTCTCCCCTCTCTCTCTCTCTCTCTCTCTCTATTTAGCTGTGTGTTTGTCTCTATCCCTCTCTCTCTATATATATATATGTACTCTATCTCTGTCTCTGTCTGTCTGTCTGTCTGTCTGTCTGTCTGTCTCTCTCTCTCTCTCTCTCTCTCTCTCTCTCTCTCTCTCTCTGTATGTGTGTGTGTCTCTCTCTCTATTTATATGTGCGTGTGTGTCTCTCTCTCTATATATATATATATATTGTACTCTATCTGTGTGTGTGTGTGTGTGTGTGTCTGTGTGTGTGTGTCTATCTCTCTCTCTCTCTCTCCCCCTCTCTCCGTGGTGATGATCGAACTAACCAATTACAATATACAAATAAATATTGAAGTGTAAAAAAATGATGGCGATCATTGATACAAAATAAAACTTGTTGGCCTGTTTGTAGTAGGACGCACCGCAAAGTCTGGCCTAAGAAAACGACGCCAAAGCACGTCTCAAACTCAGACAACGGACAACGACGATGGAATACTCGAAATATCACCGGAGCAAGCATACACTGATATAGATAGAGAGTTCGATGATAGGACCGAGGAATCTCGCTTGCATTCAAACGTGTCAGGTAATGAACTGTCCCTTTTGAATAATTCTAAAAAGTTTAAATGACGACATGCATGTTAAAACAGAAGAAAACCGAAACTAATATTTTGTAAATTTTAGAAATTATACGCAATAAAAACAATTAAGCTGTGCATAAACGAACGAAAAAATGAATGAATGAATGCACGAACGAAGAGCGAATGAAAGAACGAACGAACGAACGAACTGCCGAATGAATGCATGAATGAACGAACGAAGAGCGAACGAACGAACAAGCGAATAAATGCACGAATGAATGAACAAACGAAGTTTTTTTGTTTGAGGTAGAGGCAAACCACCCTAGGAAACATGGGGTAGTCTGCCTCTACCACAATACGTGTCGACAGTCATATATGGCCTAACATAAAAAATGACTTAATTGACACCATTCATTCAATTAATCTTATAACAAAATTAGTTGGTTTGCATTCAGCCATTTAATGCAGGTTATGTAAAGGGTTTTATAGTATAGTATGCCTAATATATGGAGAGAAACTGTTCCACACAAGTATTACACAGTACGACATCATGCTTCACTCATATACATTTGGTCTTGGAATGGTAGTCATACGGGTTTTTTGTGTTGTTGTCGTTTTCATTACGAACCGAACAGCGTGTTTGTTTATAACTATTGAATGCACCACAATCGACAGCTTCTTTCACTGAACTTTTTTTCCAGATAACCTCGGTATCTCACGAGGAAAGAGACGCGATTCACATTTAGTAGCGGGAGGTGAATCTAAACGACATTCTAAACAGTCTCATCAACAGTTATCGCCCGTTGGTTCAACAGGTCAGTTTTCGGCAAAACAACTATAATTCCAAATGTGTTTATAAAATGGAAACTGTGTACTAGTTTGATTGAGGACAATTTCATTAAAGTTCCCCGGCCATGTTTTGTTTCATGAAGATGTTTATGTTTATTTAAATCGGAATCAATACACAACAATAGATATTTACAATTCACATTTTGCAATATCTGTGTAAAGCGAGAATAAAATGTTATTTGATGACGTAGAAAACTTTGAACGGGTAAATTGAGCCACAGGTAAATGTATTGATCAATTATCTGGCAATAGTTGTGCAGCTATACAATTCAGATTTGCCTCATTTCCCCGTGCAGTCACGCAGTGGTAAAAGTAGTATCTACATCATGCAAGTAATACTTACTTTCACATACAACCTAGTAGCGGTTTTAAAAAATGTTCATATGATGTTTAAGAGTTAAATTTGGTAAATTGCTAAGTACTACAAAAAGGGTGGCCATTCACCTTTAAAATCGTATACTAATTACGCTTTGATACTCTCCGCCATAGTAGTGAAGAGAATCGTAGCGTGATAAAGGGTCTAATTTTAATCCCGCTAGAAGCAGAGGGGTAGGATCCGCAACTCATGTTCATTTTGTCATTTTTTTTATCATGCTCATTTAATGTCTTCTTCATGACACCGCATATGCAAATGTGGAACCGTGGCTCCGTCGTAAATGGAGTGTCTACAAAATAATTTGCAGCAACTCTGCAGTTCTGCAGGTTAGAAGGTTTCTGGCCCATTCTCCATATTTTTATCTAGATGTAAATGGAGGCTGACCCTTGCATTTTCATCCCTGTTTGGCGCCATATAAGCTTTCTTGTGTTGGTGCGCCGTAACACCACAATTCAATTGAGGATTATGATAATATGGGTTTTTTTGTTTGTTTTTTTAATTATCTGCAATTTCGAATCATACACGAATGTGTGTATATCAACCAGGCACTCTATCAGGTTAGAGACACTATGTATGCTTGTATGCAGTATGGTCCATATGAGTAAAAGTAGATATAAAAATCGAACAAGAAAAGTAGCATTCAAAGACGACAGTCAGGCACAAACACACACTGAAACAAACAACAACTATAAAGATGAATAAAGGGCAATATATGACATCATAAACAAAAAAGGGTTGACAATAGGGCAAACGAGCTTCTGCCAAGTCATTGAGTACTTTCTTTATGGCTTTCTAGGCTATTGTGTGTTTTTTTGTATTATGTATACACGAGCATATTTGTGTTTTACTTATATTGCCTATTAATGCTGCCTTGTTGGTTAGAGAATAGTTCATGGCGGGGATTTCTTTATTTACACTGTCCCGTTTTATTGGGATGACAGTAGGGAAGTGTGAGGTTTGGTGCACCCTAGAACTTGGTTTAAACCCCCAGCGGCCTTTTTTTGCCACTGACCATTCCAATGTGGTAGCCTTATTGTCAACCCTTTTTGTGTTTGTGATGTCTTATTTTGCCTTTTATTCATTATTGTATATAGTTGTTCTATGTTTCTGTGTGTGTTTGTGGTTGACTGTCGTCCTTGAACGCTACTTTTCTTGTTCGATGTTTATATCTATATTCGTTTTTTAACGTAGTACTATTTTGAGCGTCTACATAACATAATGAATATTGCTTATTCTTAAACTATATTTGATACACATGTATATTCTGTAATTCATTGTTTGTTTTTTAATTGCTAAAGAAATCCCTTTTTATTTCACTGTATTTGTTTTTAATTTCAGCAACATCGTATACGCCAAAATCTCTATCAAGTGGTGGCCAGCGATTCTCGTGGGGTCTGTCACAAATGGACGCTGACGTTCCACTAACACACAGAACAGGCATTCATAACCTGGACGATATAGATTGCCGGCTGGATACTCTTTCTCAGTAAGACTGTCTCGTGTTGGTGTTTACGACGAGAACTCGTTTAAACGGGTGCACTCCTTATCTTCTCATTCTGCACAGTAAAATAGGATTATTACTCGAGTAACGTGTTCTGGAAGTTTATATCGTCTCGAGTAGGTAAATTACAGATCAAGGATCTCACGAGATGCGGAGCATCGAGTGTCATCCTTGATCTGGCATTTACCGACGAGAGGTTATACAAACTTCCAGAACACGCTACTCTAGTAATGATCCTTTTATTATATACCTCCTACATATGAATTCATTGGTGTGACGTACTTGTTTTGTTTGTTTGACGTATCGTCGTCTTCACGTTATCGTGCAAATTGTTGTAAATGCGAGCATTATTAGGATTTTCCCTGTTTTATTTTAAGTAGGATAACGATTCGGAATCTATTTTTAGTAGCATACTGATACAGATTCAGAAAACCTCTCTAGGTGATACAAGCTTTTGTATTCCACTGTAAGAAAATGAAGGTACTATGTATATATATATTTATAGGTATATAACAATAGGTGATATCCTAGGTTACGGTTCAGGGTTAGTTAAATCATTTTAAGGCAGATTTCATTCAATATCTACGTTCAGTTCAAATTATAGATCTGATCCAAATCGTATCTCTGATCATGGGAACACGACGTTACCACAGGTGTCAAAATAAGACACATTTAAAATCATGAGTAAATGGAGCTCTTATCTGTTGTCATGGGAACACGACATTATCACACGTGACAGAAATAAACACGTTTCAAAGTCATGAACCACTATTTTACCAATCTTGGCAAACACTTCTCCAACCATGATAACACGACGTTACCACATTTGGCACAGCAAACGCTTCTTCAATCAAGATAACACGATTTTACCACACATGGCAGAGCAAACACATCTCAAAACATGAGAACATGAATTCACCACACTTGGCACAGCAAACACATCTCAAAACATGAGAACACGACTTTACCATACTTGGCAACACAGCAAAACACTTCTTCAATCGTGATCACACGATGTTATCACACATTGCACATCAAACACTTCTCCAATCGTGATCACACGATGTTAGCACACATTGCACATCAAACCTTTTCCCAATCGTGATCACACGACGTTACCACACTTGACACATCAAACACTTCTCCAGTCGTGATCACACAATGTTAGCACACATTGCATGCACATCAAACACTTCTCCAATCGTGATCACACGACGTTACCACACTTGGCACAGCAATCCATGTTTATATTAAGTTAATATTAAATTACCAAACTTGGCACAGCAAACCATGATAACACGACGTCACAACACGTGACTCAACAGAATACATGTCGAATCATGAGTAACACTATACAAAAACTAATAAAATCACGACGTTATCAAACTTGACAAAATAAAACTCATTGTCAAATCTTGAAATGAGTTTGATGTTATTCACATGACGCTGTATAGCTAGCACACATGATAAACTAAACACCCTTCTAAAAGTATGAGAACATTACGTTATCAAAATTTGTCACATGCAAACACACGTACAGTCATGCATTGTATATATAGAGGATCTTGCATGAGTACTCATTCATTATTGAATTTATTACACGAGTTGGCAAAATGATAAAATGCGAGGCTGTTGCCGAGCATTATATCATTTTGGCTAACGAGTTTAATAAATTCAATAATGAATGAGAACGAATGCTAGATTCTATTTATTACATAACTTATAACGTCAAATTACGTCAGAAAACGTACATTAACGTGACGTCACGTCCATGACGTCATTAACGTTATGTTATACCACTAGTGGAATATTGAATATTGAAAATATTGAATGGTGTTATTACACTCCCACACCACATGTTATGTGATAAATCAATGTATTGTATCACATACGTTTCATATTATGATTACCCAGCACATATATCAAGACACATGTTTGTCTACAAAGTTGATATTTAAATCGACAATCGCAATATTGATAGTACTTTGATAAAACATTGTTTTCACAGACAAGTGTATATTATTTTTCATTTCTGGTTTCCAGACGTATGCAGAATTTTGAGACAGAGCTATGTGATACAGTTGACAGTATTTTGTTACTTTTGGGTCATAAACCTACGAGACATAAAGATATGGACAATGAATTAGACGCTACCACAACAGTACATATCCCTCCACAGCCGCTTCGGAAAGGTCCAAGACTGGTCAAATCTCCCAGTGAACTTGCAAGGCTGCTGGAGAAAATGTGATATTTAAAGCTTTTTGTTTTTTTGTGTTTCTGATAGTGATTACCCCGTCGACAGTGCATCGCATCTGAGATCGTCCTAAGGCTTAATTTCTACACATTTCGCGGGATTTCAAACCAAAACATTCTATATTGTGTTTTGTTTAGCGACGACAACCGGAAGAATAACGGCTTGGACTTTTGTAATTCATAGTCATAATTTATGATGAATACACATTACGTGGTCCCGCCTTTATTCCATTAAGCGATGGGAAAGCTTATATTTGCAGGATTTTATAACGGATATTCGGCAATAAAAACACGTCTAAAATCATGTTTTACTGGGAAAAATACTGTTAAAAATTGCCTATTAAATGTTTTAATTTTACAATTTTTTAAGCCGAAATTAAGGTTTTATTTCATACTCCAGCCAACCCCGTTTTTGCTTATTGGAGAAGGGATTGGATGGGGTATGAAAGTTAATACTCGGACCACGTATTGTTAACAAAATGCAAATTAAGAAGGAGGACCTTCGATTTTTAAAAGTATATGGTTACGACTATTTGCTATATTAAAGTTTTGGTATTTTCCCAGAATTTCCTAAAACAAACATATGTTGAATACATTTAAAAACTTGCACAGTAGACATGATAGAGATGCAGCAACAATAAATGCATTCCAACTTTCAATGATCGTTGAGGTTCTTCTGGTTTGCACGAGGAAGACGGTGATAATAATTTCGTATTTCCAATTCGTGATACAGATGGTGTTGATTCTTCTGTATTTCCAAGTCGACGTTAACTGTTATTGTGATATCTATGCACTCTTGATATTAGTATTAACTTTAGTTGTGGATTCATAGAATTCATTAATATTCTGAGCGTGTATGTAATCGAAAAGTTGATAAATTACTTAGCATTACTAGTAATACATCAAATGGGTGATTTCGCTGGTACCTGTGGATTTGACCATCATGATGATGTTAGTCTAGCTCATATGCGACGCTTGCTTTTTTCAAGACAAGCGTCTAGAATCTTACTTCAAAAAATATGTTTGACGTGGCAACCATTTTACCGAGATTAGGGAATCGTTTCTGATTAGCTGATACAGATGCACGTTCTATCCAGATATAAAGAACGTCATTAAGACAATATATTCATAAATAAGCAAAGAGGTAATATTCACATCATTATATCAACGAACTAAATGTGGATGGTCAAAAATACTGTAAATAATAATAATAATAATTGCGGATATGTGCTTTCGGTTTCTCTTTATTTTCTGCACAAAGGGTCAAGACGTTTGCATTTACAATCAAGCGTCGAAGGTGATCAAACGTATGACCATGTATGACATTGTACATTGTACTTATAAAGTAACACTTTTGTTTAAGATGTTATTTTTCATGGTTTCTCATAAAACATGCGCGATTAAAGTATGTGAAACTGTCATATAAAGCGTATGCATTTATTAGGTACATACTATTTTCCAATTTTAAACGTATATGTTTCTGTTGCCGTAGAGTCTTACCTTTAACCAAATAATTCAACTAAATGCATATCATAATTGTTTAAAACTGTGTTTGCATTTTAAATATGATCGCATGTTTTATTTTAAGACAAAAATATACATGTTGAATTAAAAGTTCGAATTGTATCACCATATTAAGATTTTTTTTAATCATGGGACAGTTTGCTCGTATGTTACCGATGATTTTATAAATTGACCAAGATAAGCATTTTCTTCATACTTTGTTATACAAAAATGAATAGTATACAACTATTTACTTCTGTTGAGATCAATGGTTAAAACTATTCATCCGAGTTTGTTCTTATTATTTTCTATGTCATTGAGCGCTTATGGTAAATAATTAACATTGGCAATAAAGCGTTTGAATGATCTGGAAGATACCATTGACTCGGCAAGAGAACTATTCACCCGAAAAGGAACTATAGACTCGCAGTCTGGTTTAAACCGGATTGGACACGTTTGAACACGTTTTTAAGTCGGTAGTTCATACTAATGACTTTCACGTGACTGATTTTCATCCAATAAAAACTACGTATATAAAAGGATATATAATAGTTACTCTTGTTGTATTATCACATACCATATAAAGGTATATGTACACCTATTGCATACGCATTTACAAGCTCCATTTACTTTCAATGTAACAGGACACGTCCATATTCGCCCATATTGACGTGTAGTAAAGTCATATTGGGTGTGTCATGTATACTCGTTCGTGATTGGTGCAGTTTTCTGTTCATGTCAAAGAAAGTATATCACGTGATGTAAACAATTTGATTTCATTGTGAACATTTCCATTATGTAGTGACAATATGTTTGTTTCAAATAAATGTTTTGAAAATTAAATGTTACAACCTATGTTATTCTCTCTAATTTAAAAATGCGTATGCAATAAAAAGATTATTACATTTATATTGAGATATATGCACTCGTTCTTTTGCGCATAAATATTGTGCTCCTAAAGTCGCGCAATAGTAATACGCAAGAGAATATAAACTCTATAGACATAAAATAAACGGCTTAAACCGCCCAAACTCACAATTTTAACATGTCAATGCTCGGAAAATGTAACAAATAGATCAACAATGTGATATAAACCAAAAAAAAAGGCACTTTCAATTAGTGAAAATGCCGTTTTTACAAAAAGAAATGAGAATTATTTACTGACCGCCATTATGACCTAACCCAGGCGAACACTTCCTGTGATGCAATGGGTGTCTTCACCTAGCGGACACTTCCAATGATGCAATGGGTGTCTACCCCAAGCGGACAATTCCTGTGATGCTGGTAGTAAATGTAGCGTGCGAAAATGTCCGCAACGTGCCAATGTGTCCGCGGACATATTGGACCTCCCGTAGGGTGCCGCATATGTCCACAGCGAGCCAATATGTCCGCGGAAAATTAACATCTTCAAGAATAATTGGTACAAGTATTTATAAATCTGAGGCAACTGATTGGTTGGAAAAGTTGGGGAAACACTAAACATTCATGGGTGTAGTTACGTAACCTCTAACGCTATTAGGGTCTTCACGTATATATAGCAAGCTATCATACATACAGGGTTGTAATTTAATGTACACGAACTGTATGCATTTATGTGATAAACATATTGAATCATTGTACAAATGTTTACAAACAAAAATAAAACCGGTATAAACTGTTTTACATGTTGTATTCGTTTTTGTTGTGTGTTTTTTCTCTCTTCAAATATGCAATATATCTGGGATTTTGTATTGTATGTGTTAGAAACGCCAAATTGGACGTAAATAACGCCGTATTCCACATATGGTTGTCTGTTTTTATCGATGTTTGGATTATCGAGCTGTTAATGCGTATCGGTTCTACCAAAATCGAGCTATTTTGTTACATTTTAATTAATATTTTGAAAAATGTTTGAGCGATTTTTAAAATTAATATACTGATAGGATGTGTATAAAATGTCGTATTTAGACAATTAATTAGACAATTAATTTTCTTTATTCTTTTTAGTTTAACATTGTCTTTTTCTCTGGTTTAGAAACGAACTCCCTTTCTTTAATTGACGACCGCTATTTTTGTCTTAGTTTACATGTTTCAAATTTTACCAATTTTGAGCAACAATATTGACTCATAATAATAATAACAATAATAATAATAATAATAATAATAATAATAATAACTCATGAATTTTGTTTCTTGCACCGCCTTGGCCTTTCATTTTTCCAAAAAGATTACATCTAGCGAGTTATGTTTAAAAATGTTAAAAATAAAAAACAGCAGGTAGTAGTATCATCTCCCTCGCCGCGGGCGGAAAATTTGTAATTAACATGGTTCTGCTCATTATTTTTAAAACTCAGTTAAAAATATTATTCAAATTATTCATTAAAATGTTATACCACCGTTCGTTGTTTTTTTGCAGCCTTAAACGCTCGATAAGCCAAACATCTATAAATTCAGGCAGATGCGACTACCATATTTGGGAATATAGTGTAGAACTGTCTCGGAGGTTAGTCGGATAACATTGTGTTATGTAGACATTATTATTATATTTAAAAAAAAAGAAAAAAAAGAAAAGGTACTACGCCTTTTCTTTTCGTATTTTTTATTTATTTATTTATTAATCCTTATAATATTTGCGGCTTAAGTGCCAGTGTCTCGCAGGTTAGTCTGGTAAAATCGTACATGGTACCTGGTTTTTGAACTAGTGCATCTAGGATTGACGCTAACTCCGTGTCATTGACCCTAGCTCCGGATCTTTGACTCCGCTGTAGGTGTACCAGAAGTAAATCAAATCCCATTGAGTCCAATGCAATATTGAGCAAGCTTTTTAGTTATCCATTTTTCAAAATGAAGTTCAAACTAAGATTCACTTACATGTTCTTAGTCATGAGACCTGCCTCTCTAGAAAACTGCTGAGAATACTAGGGGTCATGTGGCATATAAGTAAATAAAATTCTGATCTTTGTTGATACCGTGAACAAACTGCGTTCATTCGGCACCTCTTAAATGTGTTCTACTTTCACTTTCAAAACTGTCAAGTTGAAAAATAAAATCATCATACAACCATGCAAATGGTTTTTAGCTATCACAAACAAGTCAATAAAGTCATTTCAGCCAGAAAAACAGGCCTTAAATACTCAAAAATGCCTTTTATCACAAAAAAAGTTAGGGATTATATATTTGGGAACTCCTTTCGATACACCAGGCATGAATACCACAGTGATTTACTTCCTGTATGCCTGTACACCATTGTCTGATACTGTGTAATGAGTGTTTTAATCCACGTATTCATAATTTTCCATTGCAGAGATGTTGAGATTTCATCTTATTTTCTGTAGGTGATAAAATGTGTGTTACTCGGTTTTTATCCTTAGGTTCTATAGTAAAATAAAAATCTTTGGCAGAGTAAAAAAGATGATAATTTTCAAGATTTTGATTTTGAAAGATATATGTATTGAATCAATTTGCATGTGTGTGCATGAAATATGCAAGGTTTTAAAAGAATCACACTGCATACATTAATTTTAACAGAAAACGTGGTTGAACATCAAGGATAAAGACCGAGTTTATCACCTACCAGAATGTATTGGTATGCTCTTATTTCTGGTCACTGATAGGTCAGTTTTTTTTGATGATGCTCCATCAAAATTATGAATACACACATCTGACTTACATGAATAAATACGCACTAAAAAGTGCGATCTGTCGAAGAAAACACACAGACCTCCCACTCTTGTAAAAGACCTAGGCGTAAAATTAAACAATAATTGGCAACATGTGTGCGACATGAACAAGGTTTGAACACATATAATTGGAATAGCATTCCCAGATTTTTGAAATAAATCGTTGTATTTATGATATAATGAAAAATGACGAGTTGAACTCACCCTCTGTTGAGTTTTTTTGTTCTTGAAAGTGTCATTGACACTCGTTTCCATATATCTCAAAAAAAAGTTAGAGTCAATGTTTAGTACCCGTGAATCAAAGTGTGTAGAAAAATGGTGGTTTGTATCACTAATGAGTACTTAGTTGTAAAGTTTACATGGGCGGATCCATGGGGGCGTGGAGGGGGTGGGGGTTGGCGGAGCAGACGCACGCCCACTAAAATCTGGCCACGTATGTTTACACTGGTTAAATTGGAGGTAAACACAATGATTTTTTTAGAATAAACACAAATAACGAACTGATATTCGCAATTGTAATTCAATTTAAAACGTTTGTCAAGATCGTCAATCCTTTCTGTATAACTGTACAAAATATCTCGCTGAAATAACCAAAACTTTCCGAGTTATAGCATGTTAAAGTTGACAGGGTAAAACAAAATAGCGAACTGTAATGTCAGATGTGTTTTACAAGTGCGAACGGTGAAGTCAGAGTGAACATTTCAGATGCGACCGGGAAGGTCAGATTGTTCTAAGCAATTCTTTCGCGTTTTTTACGATTGCTAGGGTAAACACTGTACTTAAAACGAGTACTGATGTTTTCAATGCACGCATTTAATAAACATTGAGTTACCTTTTGACATATATGTATTGTGGTAAATAGTAAAGACAATGCAACCTCAATTGTCATGATATGAAGACTAAATTCAATTATTTTTTTAACAGTTGGTGTGTTTTTATGCCCCCGAAGGGTGGGCGTATATTAATCGCACCGTCCGTCCTTCCGTCCGTCATATAATTCGTGTCCGGTCAATAACTCTGACATTTATGGAAGGATTTTCACACGCAAAATCCAGGTCCGTAGCTCCAGGGTCAAGGTCACCCTTAGACGTCAAATCATGCCACAGGGCCCTATATTTCCTTTTTAAGT